>CM029562.1:5391355-5641099 GCA_017309665.1 Coelopa frigida
CGAGATAGAGAGTACTGACAGAGAATGAGATAGAAAGAGTAGAGACAGAGAGAGATATATTTAAAGACAGAGTGAGAGAGAGAAGTAGTGAGAGTGAGAGAAAGAACTCGAAATCTAATTAAAACTTTCCGCCAACCGAACGCTCTTTCGTGAGATTTTACGAACCAAAACGAACCCTCTCGTATTCTTCCTCGTTCTTTCTCATTCACTCTTCCTCACTCTTTCTCACTCACTCTTCCTCGTTCTTTCTCACTCACTCTTCCTCACTCTTTCTCACTCACTCTTCCTCGTTCTCTCTCATTCACTCTTCCTCACTCTTTCTCACTCACTCCCTCGTCCTTTCTATACGCAAACTATTTCAATATAAATTATCAGCAAAAAGTCGAAATTCTCCCATTAATTGCGAAGAAACTGCTGCTTTCTCGCTCTCATTCAATCGTTCTATATCTACCTCCCTCTCCCTCCCTTTCTCTCTCTCTCCCTCCCTTTCTCTCTCTCTCCCTCTCTCTCTCTCTGACGCCACATAGGGGACTCCGACTTCGACCAAAGGACATTTTGAATTCTCAATTTCTCCTATTCATTCCATTCCCATCTATTCCATCTCAGTTCACAGCTGCACTTTGCATCTGAGAACCTGAACTCGGGATACGAGAGGCTCATGTTCGTTAGGTGGTGTTGTTGTTATATTGTTATTGTTGTTGTTATATTGTTATTGTTGTTGTTATATTGTTATTGTTGTTGTTATATTGTTATTGTTGTTGTTATAGTTGTTGTAGCCACATAATCACTTGTGTGAAACAATTAAAATGTATGCCCGGTTCTTACCAGGGTTCTTAAAGGGATAGAATCCCTACCATTCCTTCACAATCGAAAACTTCACTTACATAAATTTAACAAAAGATTCTACAACAAAAGTTTTACCTCTCTCCCTCTCTCTCTCATCGTCTAACAATCTACTGTAAACGCCACCTAGCGGCCATGGCTGGAACTATGGACGAATATTTATACAGAGCTTGGTCGAGATGTAGACATTGACATGGACATCGTGTGAAATATTCGTCTGGATTTTCTCTCTCTCTCTCTCTCTCTCTGGGTGTCAGGTGGAATTAATTGCTTTTCTTCCATTTATTGTTGTTCTTCTTATTGTAATTACTTCTTGTTGTTGTTATTGTTGCAATTTCTTCTTCTTGTTATTGTTGTAATTTCTTCTTGTTATTGTTGTAATTTCTTCTTCTTGTTATTGTTGTAATTTCTTCTTCTTGTTATTGTTGCAATTTCTTCTTCTTGTTATTGTTGTAATTTCTTCTTCTTATTGTTGTAATTTCTTCTTCTTGTTATTGTTGTAATTACTTCTTGTTATTGTTGTTGTAATTTCTTCTTCTTGTTATTGTTGTAATTTCTTCTTGTTCTTGTTGTTGTAATTTCTTCTTGTTATTGTTGTTGTTGTAATTTCTTCTTGTTGTAGTAATTTTAGACATTTAATTTATGAAAGTCACCATTTTGAATTAATTGCAAGAGATTCGAGTGAATGAATTTGATGAGAAATGTGGGCGTGGTTGGACCATGTGGGCGGAGAGAGGAGGTTGTGTTAAAATTCTCAACTTGGAAACTTTTGGACATGGAACATCTTGGACTTGGAATCATTTGAAATTGGAATCTTTTGAAATTGGATTATTTTTTGAAGTAATCAATCGACGATCTTTCCACACCTAACTCAAGAATCTCAATGTCTTAATATTCTCTCAATTACTCGATTCCTTCTCCTCTTCCTTCTCTTCCTTCTTCTCCTTCGATTCTTTCTCTTCTTTCGATTCTTTCTCCTCCTTCTCTGATTCGCGTCCTTCAACATCAACTTAACGAGGACTTTTCTTTCGTCGTCGTTGATTTGTTGATATTTCTGAATTTTTCTCCAAACGCCCCCCTTCTTCTACTTTATCATCGGGATGGGCGTGGCTCCTCCTGTTGCTCCTTGGCCTTTGCCGATTTCAATTACGAAATCTTCCCCATCACGCCCAGCTCCTCATCGTAAGGTAAAAACAGGAATAACAACAACAAGAAGAACAACCAAAACAACAACAATAACAATCGTAAGCAGTCCTCATTTATTTGTTTGTTTCTCCATCGTCTTCTTTGTCGGGCTCATTCGTGGCTTTGGTCGCTTTAATCGCCGCTCGGCACGGACTTCTCAACCTCCTCTCAATCCTACCTCTTTCACCCCTCTTCTTCACCTCTCTTCTTCACTCCTCTTCTTCACCCCTCTTCTTCACTCCTCTCTTCAGCCCTCTTCTCCTCCCCCCTTCTCCTCCCTCCATTCGATCTCCATCTCCCTCCCTCCTTCATCGTCTTTTCCCACTTCTTTTCTCTCTGATTTCGTGCTTTTTCCTTTGGTCGGCCGTTGCTCGCTCGAGTTTCGCCTGACGCGATGCAATCAACAACAATGTGTTGCTGGTGATGAAGTTCTTGCTGGTGTTTTTCTGTTTTGTGGTAGTTATTTTTTCAGTGTTTGTTGTTGTATTTGCTGTTTATGTTTTGGTGTTTTTGCTGTTTTTGTTTTTACTTTTTTTTTTTTTATTACAAGAAACAAACAACCAACAACAACTTGAATAATAACAATTTGCGCCTAATATAATTACTTTATTTTCCATTCTCCATTTCCTCTGAACCCCAAACTCCACCCCGTCCCCTTTCGTCTGGGCCTCCCCACTTTGTTGCAGCTGCCATTGGATCACCAATGTGTGTGAATGTGTGTGTGTGTGTGTTTAAGTGTTGCCACCTGGACGTCCTTCGGTAAGAAGAACAAAAAATTACGGCACCGCATTAACTTCCCATGGGACGCGTTTTTTTTTGCAATTTTTTCATTTTTTTCCAAAAATCCCACGTCGTAAGTCCACAAAAAAAATCTCATGGCGAGAGAAAAAAAAAAATCTTCAGGGACAAGGGGGAAATTTTTCAAGCACCAAAAATACGAAATATCGAAAATCCCATGTACCGAAAATCCCAAATACCAAAATCCCATGTACCGAAAACCCAAGCATCGAAAATCCCAAACAACGAAAATCCCAAATCCCGAAAATCCTAAACACCAAAAATAACCCCAAAAATATCCCATCATCCATATCCAATACGAAGAATTCCACTGGAGTAAAAAAAAAAAAAAAAAATTCATCGGAATGGAAAATTCCTAAAATGTCCACGGGAAAATTCCGTTCGCTCACCTTCGGGATTCGTTCGTCCTCGACGTCGAGTCGGTCGATGTAGGGGAATTTTTTCTATTTCTTTCGGAGAACTGTGTACAACAACAACAACAACAGTAACAAGAACAATAGTAATAAGAACAACAAAAGTAATAACAAGAACAACAACAAAAGGTAACAAAGTTTACGCGCTCTTGACATGAAAACTATTCTGCAGCGAAAATTAATATTAATTATGCATAGTGAAGACTCCTAGAGAGAGAGAGAGAGAGAGAGAGAGAGAGAGAGAGAGAGAGGGAGACAGAAAGAGGAAGAGAGGGAGAGAGGAAGAGAGGGACAGGAAAAGAGAGTGAAGGAGAGAGAAAGAAAGATAAAACGATTGTGATAGAGGGAAAGAGAGAGCATGAGGAAGATAGAGTGAGGGGTTGAATCAATTTTTTGTTGCTAATTAATGTCATTAAGTGTGATATTTCTGTAAATTGAAACATTTGCAAAAACATTTACTCGCATTTACCGTAAGTGTGTGTGTGTGTGTGTGAGCGAGATGACGATAAGAGAGGCCGATGGAAGACGAAGGAGGGACCCGAGGGGGGGGGGGGGGGGTCGAAGGGGGAGGCCGGAAAAAAGGGGATGAAGCGACGCATTCATAAATCACACTCGGAAGGCAATTTCTTTCTCAGCTAGCTTTTTGTTGGATTTGGCGCAGACCGATCAATAGACCGGAGACCGAGACCGAAAGAAGGTGGCAACGCCAGGCGGGCGATAGAAATGACACCCCGACAATCGGATGGCGTTGCCAGACGTTGCCCACATGTACCATGTGCCGACGTGGGAAAGAAATTGTTGTTGTGCTCAGGCGTTGCCAACTGTGAGAAAAACGCGAATTTCGTTGATTCGATGATTTTTGTGGGAGCGGATTTTTTGGGGGAAAACTTCGCGAATTCAATGAAAATCGAAGTGAGTCATGAGTGACACTAAAATAACAACAACAACAACAAATACAATTGCTACAACAACAATTGCAACAGCAACAGTTCGACGAGAGAATGAAATGAAAAATAAGAATGAAAAAAAAAAATATGTCTCAAGTCAGCGCTTGAGTCTCATGTACAGTTATTTATGGGGCGGCCATATTGAAGCCTATGTGGGGAATGAACAACAACAACAACAAAAACGTGGATGACAACAACAAGATTGACAACAATAACAACGAGAGGTAGAGAATCGAATCGAATCGCAAGCGGATAAGTCATCGAAATAATTAAATTTAAACAAGTAGAAGACGTGAACTGAAGCAGGAGAAGGAGGAGGAGAGGAAGAGGAGGAGGAGAAGGGAGGCGAAGAGGAGGAGGAGAAGGGAGGCGAATAGGAGGAGTAAGAGGAAGAAGAGGAGGAAGAGAAGAATGGAAGGAAGAGGAGGAGGTAAAGCGAATGAACCGGAGGCCGAAAATAAAATCCGATTGAAATGCGAGCGATTGGAAAAATCACAAAAAAAAATCAAACAAAAACAAAGAAAAAACAACAACAAAAACAAAAAAAAATAACAACAACAATAACAAAAAAATAACAACAACAATAACAAAAAAAAACAAAAACAATAATAACAACAACAACAATAACAACAATAATAAAAACAAAAATAATAACAACTCGCCGTAACTCGACTCGAAATAATTCAACAACGAAAATCAGAATACAAAATCGAAAATTTAAAAATAGCGCCTGAAATCAAAAGGAAAATCAGGCGAAAAATGCCAGAGCAATTTGTCATCGTCATTAGCAGCAGCATGTAACAACAATAACAACAACAACAACAGCACTTGCTATCTCACTCGCTCACACCTATGTTGAATACACAAACACATACAAACAGATGACACACCGATGCAAATGCAGCCGACACCAACAGCCATCGGCAATTAATTCAATCAACCGTGAGAAGGGAACAAGAGGAGGAGGAGGAGGAGAATTCTCTCAGTGCACTTTACATTACTCGAAAATCCATTTATTCGGTTTCGTTTAAATTTAAACTCGAATCGATCCTCGTCCCCCCCTCTCACTCGCACTCGCACACCACCTGACAAAGGGTGTGAGCGAGTGAAAGAGAGAGAGGTTGGGAGAGGGAGAGAAAGAGAGAGAGAGGTGGATTGCATTTTATTGATCGTGATCGTTGTTGGTTCGTTGGCGTCGTCTTCATCATCGTCATCAGAGAATGTTTAATTTGTAAATTTAGATTTTATATTTATTTATTTCTTGTTGTTGTTGCTATTGCTTTTATTGTTGTTGCTGGTGCTCCTGATGCACTTGATGGAGTGGATTGTTTTGTTGTTATTGCCTCAAACACTTCACGTGCATCGCCGACAACCGATAGACAAACAGACAGACAGACAGACAGACAGATAGACTGAGAAACAGCCAGATGGATATACGGATAAATTGGACTGATTTGCATTTTGCTCGCCAACACATTTGCATCTCCCCAAATCGCACTCATCTACACAACCTTCCCTTCTTATCACTCCCCCTCTATCTATATCACTCTCTCTATATCACTCTCTCTCCCTCTATCCTACTCACTCTCCTTCTATCTCTCTCCCTCATTCACCCTATATCTTAGGGCTGGCCATAACAGATGCAATAGCATCATCGGCCTCATCAACATCGACCTCAATGGTGAACGATGTGTAGAATAATAACAAGGGATAGAACGAGAGAGAGAGAAAGGGACAATGAGGGAGATAGAGATAGATAGATAACGAGAGGCAGAGATAGAGAGTTAGAGAGAGAGAGAGAGAGTTAGAGAGAGTTAGAGAGAGTTAGATAGAGAGTTAGAGATAAAGAGAGAAAGAGGGAGATCGACCGCAGGACTCAACACAATTTCCCTTCTAAATTAAAATCCTTGTTTCACTCCACTTTTGGGAATTGCTTTTGATTGGCATTTTAGTTGTGATTGTCATTGTTATTGTTGTTTGTGATTGTCGTTGTTGTTGCTGTTATTCATGCTGTTGATGATGGCAAGTGTGATGGAGATGATGATGATGTTGATGATGATGAGTATGAGTATGATGCTGATGATTGTGATGGTGATTACGATATGTTTTCGCCACCCATAGGTTAAGGAAGAGTCTGCGACACACCTCCTTGAGTCGATTGAAGGCGATATCGAGATCTTTCTGTCCCTCCTCAAACCTTGAAGACGTCCCCGATCCGTCCTTTAGCTATAGAAACACCTCGATATACTATATAAGGATCAACAGATCCTTCATCCACCTTCAGAAACTGATTCTAATTGAACTTCACTCTCGAGAAACTGAAGGTGGAACCCATTGCCGATCCATCATCGTCAAGAATCGATGCAATTCCATGAAAATAACCTTCGATGGAGTCTGAGATATTCAACTTCCGCCTTCTAGAGAGAAACCAATCGACGGGGGCGTGTCAAAACAAACCTCTTCGGATGAAGAGCGAACTTCAGAGGATTATCATGAAAATACAAAAACACAGACTATAGAAGAACACACAGACAGACTACAGAACACACACAGATACAGACTACAGACCAACACACACGTAATTTCCACAGAGTAAAAGTAAAATCAAACGAAACAAAAGAACGTTTATCTATAGGGGGGAAAATTCTCTCTCTCTCTCTCTTTCTCTTTCGCACTCCATCGTTGGCAAATGGGACGTGATCAAGGACTGATCAAGGACTCTTCAGGAGTCGGTTCTGGTTGCCCCGATGGAAGGACATGGAGCCAAATTAATAACATAAATTCAGAAACACTTTCAGGCAAATGGAGCCGAAAGTCAGTCAGGAAACTCAGGGAGTCGAATGGCAACTCTAGGAGTCGAATGGCAACTCTAGGAGTCCGTTGGCAACGCCAGGAATGAAGTTGGAAACGTGTGTGATCAAATAATATTCGCAATAAAACTCAATTATCTCGAGAAGGAGGACAAATATACCTAAATATTTCTTCGTTTTTATGTCTATTCAGAATTTTTTCTACCTCTCTTTGGTCTATCCAAATTTCTTCTATCTCCCCTTGGTCTGCCCATATTCCATCTCGACATCTCGACATTATTCCCAAAAATTTATGTCTCTAATTTTCTGATCTCCATTGGTTCGTTTTTGGTTCTTGATTCTTTCCATCTCTTTTCTCCCTTTCATCCACCTTTTGCTGGTGATTTTTTCTTCTCTTCTAGAACTCTTTATCTTCTCTTCTAGAATTTCCTGGTAGAACTTTCCAAAGAACTCATCGAACTCATTTTCGTTCATTCTTCAAATTTTCGTATTTAAATTTGTTTATATTTTATAAAATATATCAATATTTTTCTATCACTTGGATTCTCATGTATTTTTCTGACTTTGTTTTGTATTTCCCTAGTCTACATATTCTTCACTCCACATATTCGTCACTCCACCTTTGTTTCACCTATTTGTTTTTCCACACACGCCTTCCACATTTCTCTTACGACACCTTGACTTCCTCTCTGCCTTCACATCTTCCTTCCCATCTTCCATCACATCATCATTCCCACCTTCCTTCTCATCTTTCCTCCCACCTTCTTTCTCATCGTCCTTCCTATCTTCCTTCCCAGTCTTCCTCACCATCCACTTTCCACCTTCCTTCCCATCTTCCTTCTCATCGTCCTTCCCACCTTCCTTCCATTGTTCATTCGCCTGCCTTTCCTATTAATTTTCCCATTATCATCCCCATCATGCGCAACGTCTCTCTCTCTCTCTCTCTATCTCTCTCCCACTCTCTCCATCTCTATCCCGTTCGTTCGTTTCCTCTTCACTTGCCACTCTATTACTTTGTTTCCTATGCTTTCCTCTTCCTCGTCCTCCTCCTTCTTCTCGCCGTGTGTTTATTTCGCAATGTCATCCAGCGCGAATCTTCTCATTTGAGGGTAGTAGCGTAATAATTCCCGATGCCATAAACATCCGCCGCCCACCTCTCGACCCCTTCCACAACGTTTTCTCCTCCTCGTCCGTCCACCGCTCATCGTCCTTCGCCCGCTCATCAGTCCTCCGCCTATCGTCCTCCGGCCGATAAAAGAAGGTAACAACTCGTGGCTGTTAAATCACTGAAGGAACAGGATCTCAAATCGAAAGGCATCACGACCCCAACGCCTACGACCTCTATCTCTTTCTCTCTAGTTCTCACCTCCTGTCTCTCTCTCTTTCACTCCCGCTCTCTCTCTCTCTCTCTCTCTTTCTGACGCTCCAACAACAAAGCAATCAGGCAATCACCAGCCAACAACAGAAGTGTGGGCTCAAAGACAAAGGAAGGAAGTGGGGCGGGCGTGGGGAAGCGGAAGATGATTTTAATGCGGGCGCCAAACAAAGATGGCGCTAATGTAAAGAGTTACGAGCGCGCTCCAAAGTGGGGGTTGTGTGTGTGTGTGTGTGTGTGTGTATGGCAGAAGGTATCGGTGTGTGTATGTGTATGGCAGTGGCTGTCGGTGTATTTGTGTCTGTGTGCGTCGTACTTTTTTTTTTTTGGGGAATAAAATGAAATAATGTTTCTCTCGAGGAAACGCACTGCATGCAAGATGAGCTAAAAATTCTCCATGGAATTTACTTCGGTCGCTTTATGTCTATCCAGATGTCGTCTATCTGTCCGCCCTCGATATTGTTGTCTTGTCGGGGAGAGTTCCTGGAGGTTGGCAACGCGAGATTGCGTAATGCTCGAGCTATAGATTGTTGCGCATTCACATTGACGTTGGAAAATCAAGGGCTGTGAGAAGGGCGGAAAAAGCGTGCGAAGAAAGGTGGATCTCGGAAGCTCAGTTGGCAACACTGACGTTGGCAACACTAAGGTTGGCAACACTAAGTTGGCAACACTGATGTTGGCAACACTGATGTTGGCAACACTGACGTTGGCAACACTGAAACTGGCAACTCTGAAGTTGGCAACTCTGAAGTTGGCAACTCTGAAGTTGGCAACACTGAAACTGGCAACTCTGAAGTTGGCAACTCTGAAGTTGGCAACTCTGAAGTTGGCAACTCTGAAGTTGGCAACTCTGAAGTTGGCAACTCTGAAGTTGGCAACTCTGAAGTTGGCAACTCTGAAGTTGGCAACACTGACGTTGGCAACACTGACGTTGGCAACACTGAAGTTGGCAACACTGACGTTGGCAACACTGAAACCGGCAACACTGACGCTGGCAACTCTGAAGTTGGCAACTCTGAAGTTGGCAACTCTGAATGTTGGCAACTCTGAAGTTGCAACTCTGAAACCGGCAACTCTGAAGTGGCAACTCTGAAGTTGGCAACTCTGAAGTTGGCAACTCTGAAGTTGGCAACTCTGAAGTTGGCAACTCTGAAGTTGGCAACTCTGAAGTTGGCAACTCTGAAGTTGGCAACTCTGAGTCTGGCAACTCTGAAGTTGGCAACTCTGAGTCTGGCATCTGAGTTTCTCTCATCTCAATTTCAATTTCAACAACGCAATTGGCAACATATTGGTATTATTATTATTTTCTTTTTATTTTATTATGATTATATTCCGTAAATTAGTTGGCAATTCTCGGCCATTTTCCGAAACTGTGACAAGTTGGCAACTCTGTTCCGATATTTTGTTTGGCAAATCAAATCAAATGTAATTACGTTGAAATGAACTGAAACCACCCGAGTTGTTGGCAACGCGACCACCGCAAACGACGATCGGCCCGCGATATCGAAAGCCAAAGCAAAATGGCGGCAGCTGTCACAAGCTAATTAGATTCGAGGGAGGGCTCCAACAAATTCCAGTTGGCAACGCTGCCCGCATCAATTAACTCACGATGGCTGCAGTCGAATTAACGACGGCTCCCGATTAAAAATGGCGTCCAGAGTTGTCAGTGAGCCCACAATCTGGCAGCGCTCAAAGGGCGACAGAGTGAGGGAGAGCGAGAGGGAATGAGTGGAAGTGAGAGGGAACGAGTGGAAGTGAGAGGGAACGAGTGGAAGAGAGCGAGAGGGAACGAGTGGAAGTGAGCGAGAGGGAACGAGTGGAAGTGAGAGGGAACGAGTGGATGAGAGAGGGCGCGAAGTGTCGTGAGTGAGACAGGAAATTAGTCAGGTCGTAAATTCATATGAATGCGACTAATTAAACGCAATAAAAACGGTGCTAAATCAAGTGTGGACGCCATTTGTCCAACGTTGCCACATTATGTTAAAAAAAAAAAAAAAAAAAAAACAACAATAATGAAATGAATAAAAAACAAAAACAACAACAACAATGAAATGAATAAAAAACAAAACAACAACAATAATGAAATGGATTGAAAAAAAAAAATCTCTCTAAAAAAAAAATAATCAACAACATGTTGCGGACGCCATTTTAACTGCGGCAATGCGACAAAAGGCGTTCTTCTCTCTTCCATCTCTTTCTCTTCTTCCTATCAATAACTTCGAAATGAGGTTAAAACAGGAACATCGTCAGTTGCACAATCACCCACACACACACACACACACGCACAGAGAAAAGGACTCCTACACATACATGCACTTTATCGACAACACACACACACACACTTAGGAAGATGGCTGCCAACAAAGATGGCGACGCATCACGGAGGCGGAGGTTAATTTTAGTTCCCGATTTCCTTCCATTCCCTTCCAATCCTGTGGTTGGCAACGCCGAAAAACTCTTTTGAGCACGTCACGCGGACACGTGTCTGCCCGGTGGCAACGCCGGACCAACGACAAAATGTGATTAAATGTCAGACTGAGGGAGAACCTCGCCTTCAGGTTTCGAAATATTTGCAAAATCGCAAGACATCGCAAGAGTTGTGCGTTGCCAACTGCAGGATTTCTACAATTTTTCGATTTTTTCAACTCAAACTTGTGGACGAAGGAAGGTTTCTTGAAGAAAATTCGTAGGAGAAGGCGAGAATCAACAGGGATGATGAGAAAGGATCAAATTTCGACCATGAAAGGGTTTCGAAACAAATTTTAATAAAAAAATATATTTTATTTCGAAAACAAGTTCAAATATAAAAATATATTTTCTTTCGGAAACAAGTTTAAATAAAAAAACTCGATAATTTCTTTCGAAAAACAATTTTTGTATCAATTTTGATTCAAGTCGTTTCGAAAATAGAGAAATTTCAAAAATAAATTAATTTCAAAAATAAAGTTATATCGAAAATAGAGTACTTTCGAAAAAAGTCGTTCCATTTCGCATCGAAATAATTCGAGAAAATCTCGTCGAAGTCAAAGGGAAATCCATTTAATTGGAAAAATATATGCAAACATAGTTTTTTTTGTGAAAAAGGTCATTTGAACCGGAAATGGAAATAATACAAATCGAATTAATGAAATTATATTTACATATGTTTCGGGTGTTTTTTTTTTGTTCAGAATATCAGAGAACAAATATGTAAAATTCAAATCGGAATACGGAAAATGGAAAACCGCATTCCTTTGACTGTGAAGCTTTTAGTTTGACGAAGAGAAGGGAGGAGGAAGAGGAAGAGAAGGGAGGAGTAGGGGGAAGAGAAGGGAGGAGTAAGAGGAAGGGAGGAAGAGAAGGGAAGAAGAGGAGAAGGAAGAAGAGAATGAATGCATTTCCTTGAAGATTGTATGGAGCAATTAACTCTAGGATTCTCAGACCCCGACGACGACGCAGGCCACACGCTCAGGAATTAATAAATGGAAATTGGAGTTGAATATTTTATTTGATCGTCCTTCTGTCGGTCTATCGGTTTGTCCGTTTGTTGTCCATCTGTCCTTGTGTGTGTCTGTCTGTCTATCAGCATGTCTGAGTCAATAATGACAACGAGGAGCAAACAATTGAATTATGCAGCTTGTTTGATTTGAATGCCAAAGGACGAGAGGCGACCGATGGACAAAAGACGATCGGGGGAAAGAGGAGCAAGGAAGACGAAGGAAGGAAGAGAAGGACGAAGGGTAGAGGAAAAAGAAGAAGGAATGAAGGAGGGAAGACAAGCAAAGAAGAAGAAGGGAAGGAGAGAAGAGAAGCAAAAAATACACTGCGCGAAATCAAGTTGGCAACTGGAAGTAAATCGCAAAATCGTGTGTATTTTGCGCAGCTGGCGTGTAGAAAAGAGAGAGAGAGAGAGAGAGAGAGAAGCAGAGAGCACAGATTACCAAAGCGCATGCGACTCTCTCACAATCGCTCTCTCTCTCTCTGTATCTCTCTCTCTCTCACTCAGATACTCAACAGCCATCTCCTTCACGCCCACCCACACTGGGGACTGCAGCAGTGAATGTCCTGTAAACGATTTCTCACATGGAAGTGAAGAGAGGAAAAGAGTAAGGGAAAAGCGTGAGAGAAGGAGATGGAAAATAAGAAGATGAGAAAGCGAGCTCAGCGTTCGGCTCACCTCGGCTGAAAGAGTGAACTTCGGCTAGTGAACTTCGGGGATCTCGATAGACACGAGCGATTTGTGTTCGGAGCAGCAGAAGCAGCAGCAACAACCGCAATTGGAGCAACAATAACAACAACAATAACAAGCAAAAACAACAACAATCGACAACAACAACAATCGACAACAAGAACAATCGACAACAATAACAATCGACAACAATAACAATCGACAACAATAACAATCGACACCAACAACAACAACATTAGTCGACAATGTTAAATGGAATGAATACCGTTATCGTGTCGTGTCGTTATCCTTATTTGTTATTTGCGTGTATAAATTATTTATTTTGTCGTTCAACAATGGCAACAACAACTGTAACAACAACAGCAACAACAACAACAATAAGAACAATAAATACAACAACATCATCCTTCATCCTCCCACTAAACAAGGATTCAAATTGTTTGGATTTTTGAAAAATAAAAAAATTTCAAAGACGTGATTTTCCAACATTTCAAAGACTTTTCGATCAAAACGCAAAAACTCAAAGAAATAACAAATTTAAATAATCAATGTTTTGGTTTTAAGTTGAAATTGTTTCGAACGAATCTGGCAGCATTGCTTGCTTCCGGTGATATCGTGATTTTGTGGGAGTTGAAATTGTTGTTGTTGTTGTTGCTCCTGGTGGGCGGTTGTGTTTTTGTTGTTGTTTTTGGTATTTGTGTAATCAAAGACACGCAAACACATTATTCAATCATTGAACTTTTGTTCAACGAGCGCCCAAACAACAACAACAACAACATTGAAAATAACAACAACAACAAAATTGAAAATAACAAAAACAACAACATTGAAAATAACAAAAACAACGAAATTGAAAATAACAACAACAACAACAACAACAAGAACATTGTAATACAACAAGTGAGCAAACGTTGAAAAGCGAGAGAAGCTTCAAACCGGAAGTTAATGTCCTTTCGCATAACGGTATTTTTGTTCGGTTTGTTTGTTTTGTCTCCCGCTCTCTCACTCATTGTTCTTGTTGTTGACTTTGTTGTTGTCTTTGTTGTTGTTATTACTCTTGTTTTTGTTGTTATTACTCTTCTTGTTATTGTTGTTGTTATTACAGCTTTGGTATCCCACACAAGCTATTGGACTAGTTTCGCATAGCGAAAGCGCTTTAAAGGATTGAGTGACATAAGAGCGGATTTTCCGAGGATGAAAATATCCTCTCTCTTACTCTTGTTCTACCTCTCTCTTTCTCTCTCTCTTTCCCTTGTTCTACCACTATCTGTTGCCCTCTGTCTGTTGCTATCTCTCTCTCTCTCTCTCTCTCCCTCTCATACACATCCTTTCAGCCCTTCGAGTTTCGGAATTCCATCGAAGCTTCCGCTTTTGCTTCTTCGAAAATGTTTTCGGTTGGAAAACTGAAATTTCGATCAACGAATCCTCCCCCTCACGTCTCTCTCCTTCTTTATTTTCCTATTTCTATCTCTCTCTCGCTCTCCCTCTCTCTCCCTCTCTCTCCCGCTTTTGCTCTGGCTCTCGTTGGCCGCAAAATTCCGACGAGTTGCGCCGACAAAATGCCTTCGAAATTCCCGTTATTTAAGCCAAGGAGACCAAGGGGGAGGAGAACGTGGGCGCAGGACGTGACGTGCGAGGACATTTCGTCCTGATTGCTGCTGGCCTGGCAGCCTGTTGTTCTTGTTGTTGTTGTTGTTGGAGCCACCCGGGCCGAGCGAAATGGAAACCAGCATGACAACGGTAAAGAGGGGGCGGCAGGAGGCCGAGAGAGGGAGGGGGAAGGTTGGGTCACAGTCTTCTCGGACAGATGTACAACACATTCTCGGGCCGTATTTTATTTTAATGGCCCAAAAGACAGACGCAACAACAACAGAAACGACCCCACAATGAGACACACAAAGAGAGAGAGAGAGAGAGAGAGAGAGAAAGTTACAATAGTAGAGGATAGAAAGAGAGCGATGGAGTATGCTTCGGAAGTTGCGAGTTGGCAACACTCACCCCCAAAATCACCCACTGAGAGAGAGAGAGGGAGGGAGAGAGAGAGAGAGATATAGAGAGGAAGATATAGGGAGGGAGAGAGAGAGAGAGAAAGAGAGAGAGAGTGAGAAGGAGGGGATGGGAATGAGTTGATTTGGAAGCTTATGAGAGTTAAGTAATTGAAGATGTTAAAAGCTTAAATAAAACATTCCATTTTGTGAATCGGCTGCGTGAGCATATCTACATATATATATATATGTGTGTGTGTGTGTGTGTTGGCATGTGTGTATTGGCATGTGTGTGTTTGTGTGTGTTGGCATGTGTGTGTGTGTTGGCATGTGTGTGTGTGATATCTCTCTCTTTCTTTCGGATGGAAATTCCTGCCTAAGAAAAGAATCTATAAAGAACAATGACGAGGGAGGCTAAAGGGGGATTCAAAAGAATCGCTATTTGTTGCTCGAGTGTTGTTTTCATGATTAAAAATGTATGATGCAAACGAGTTACCGCCTCTTTCGAGAAACTCTATCAAATTGCGACGCAGGCCATGAGGGAGAGGGGGAGAAGACTCTTGACAAATTTCATCCGATTTCAATGGGATTTCAGGCAAACTCGAGCTCGAGTCCTCAGTTTCGGACTGATTTTCTCAATCGATTTCGGGTTGATTCTCCCAATCGATTCCATCGCCCATCGATTCTATTAAAGCATTGACCAATGAATTAAAATTGCAACAGTTTTTACCAAAGGATTCTGTTTTTGAAAAGGCATCCTTGCGTTTTCCTAAAATTCGCCAAAAAATCGATTTCAAGCCCAAAAAATTGATACCAAACCCAATATCGATCTCAAAACCCAAATCGATTTCAAACCTTGGATCGATTCCAAACCCAAAAATCGATCCAAAGCCCCAAAAATCGATCCCAAACCCGATATCGATCTCAAACCCCAAAAATCGATTCCAAACCCCAAAAATCGATTCCAAACCCGATATCGATCTCAAACCCCAAAAATCGATCCCGAAATCCCAAATCGATCTCAAAACCCAAAAATCGATCTCAAACCCCAAATCGATCTCAAAACCCAAATCGATCTCAAAACCCAATTCGATTTCAAACCCAAAAATCGATCCCAAACCCAAAATCGATCCCAAATCCAAAATCGATCTCAAACCCCAAAAATCGATCCCAAAACCCAAATCGATCCCAAAACCCAAATCGATCCCGAAACCCCAAAAATCGATTTCAAACCCCAAATTGATTCCAAAACCCGTATAAAATTATTTTCTTTCCACTCACCTGAATTCCGTGGGCGCCGCTCTGTTGGCTGATGTGCAGCTGCTGCGTCTGCTTCATCTGCAACGTTGTTGTCGTCGACTGTTGTTGCTGCTGCTGCTGTTGTTGCTGCTGCATGTTGGGCCCCTGATTGCCTTGAGGCCCATTTCCCGCTCCACCTCCCGGTCCATTTTGATTCGCCTGAGCGCCCTGAACATTGGGTCCGCCGCCCTGGACGTTGGCGCCTCCCACCTGCGGCCCCCCTTGGGCTCCAGCACCGCGCTGCGCATTCGCCTGTTGTTGTTGTTGCTGCGGTGGAATTTGCTGCGTGGACATATTCGGTGGACCGCCGGGGGGGCCGCCCGCATTGGCGCCCGCCCCCCCTGGGCCGACACCGCGTGGTGGACCCTGCATGAAACCGGGCGGCCCAGCAGGACTAGGGTTGCCCCCGGGACCCATGGGTGAGTTGTAGGGCGAGTATTGTTGTTGTTGCTGTTGCTGCGGTTGTTGTTGTTGCTGTTGCTGCTGCTGCGGGACGTGCTGCTGAGATTGCTGAGGGCCGGGAGGTTTGGCAAAGCCGACGCCGACGCCGCCGCCGCCGCCAACGGGGCCGCCCATCTTTGGGCCATTTGGATGTTGTTGCGGGCCATGCGGATGGTGTTGTTGCTGCTGTTGGTGTTGCATATGCGCCTGCTGCTGCTGCTGCTGCTGCTGGAGACGCTTGAGATCGAAATCGTTCTGCGTGGAATAGAAAAGATCCTGCTTGATATCGAGGAACGACGATTGATTGCCACCGGCGCCGGGTCCCTTCGGATGGAATTGTGGCGGCAACTGTTGTTGTTGCTGTTGTTGGCCCGGATGCTGATGTTGATGCTGGGGGCCATTGGGACCACCCATGAAATCGCCACCGAAGCCACCGAAGTCACCATAACGCCCGTTCGGACCAACGCCGCCGCCCATCATTTGCGCCTGTTGCTGCGGCGTCTGCATCGGCGGCCGTGGGAAATTCATGCCGCCCATCGCGTTCTTGTGCTGATGCTGTTCGGCCATTTGCTTCAGCGTTTGCGCGGCCAACGACAACTCGGCCATGGGCGTGGGGCCGCCACCGGGTCCGCCCTGGAATTGCGAACGCATCTTGTTCAGGCCGGAGCCATGTTGATCGTTGCCCGGCGGGCCGCCCAAGTGTCCACCGCCCAAACCTCCTCCTCCTGCATTACCACCGCCCCCACCGACATTGCCAAATGCCGCATTGAACTGCGCCATCGCACTCTCCGACTTCACGTTCAGGCTATTGATCAGATCCTGTGCATTCGGCGGCTCGACCTTGATCCCATCTTCGGTCTTGATGTCGAGCAGCGGTTTCTCATCGAAGCCATCGAGGAAGCCCGGATTGAAATCCTGCAGATCGCTGATCAGATCCTTGAACGTGTCGTTGCCCTCGTTCGTATCGTCGCCCATCAGATCGGGGAAACCGGGGAAGTTGCCATTTGGTCCGCCCTCTTTGTCCAGACCGGCCAGATCGGAGAAATCATGATCGGGTTCTTGTTTGCATTCGACGAGATTCGCCAGACCGCCCAGCGACGATGACGACGACGACGACGACGAGCCCTTGTTGTTGTGGCCGTGTGGGCCGGCATGGGCGTGGGCGTGGCCATGCTGATGGTGGCCGCCCATCAGGTTGCTGCCAAGGCCCGAACCATTGTTGTTGTTGGGTCCACCACCCATATTTGGTCCCATGCCGCCAACTCCTACTCCGATTCCGACTCCGCCTCCGACTCCTCCTCCTCCACGTCCTCCATTATTCGGTCCCACGCCGCCGCCCTGTTGGTGTTGTTGCTGCTGATGTTGTTGCTGTTGATCTTGTCCAACGCCTCCGCCTCCGCCGCCCCCACCCCCGGGCCCGGCCCCGCCCACTCCGGGTTCACTTTTCACCGACGTATTCGTCAACGCTTTCACTGTGACATTCGTACTGATCTGTTGCGGCTGTGAATTCGCCGCTGACGTCGTGAACTCCAGCTGCTGCACAATCTCCACCGAGAATTTGGTTAGATTCTCTGAGCCGTTGTTATTGTTATTGTTGTTGTTGTTGTTGTTGTTATTGTTCGGCAGCTTATGCGGCGGCTCGAAGTTTTCGGCACCGTTGTCCACATCGTCTGCAGGTCGCTTTAAGAACTTTTGTTGCTGCGTGTGAGAAAAAGACAAGGATTTTGATTAGTAAAATGCGATTGATAAAGTGATCTATGAGAGTGAGTGTGAGAGAGAGAGAGAGAGAGTGGGAGGTAAGCTCCCACGAGTGAATGAGAGGGGGGGTGGGGGGTGGGGGTGGAGCGATCATCTCGTCGGCTCTTCGGGACTCCTTCGGGTCTCTTCGTGGTTCCCGAACAAGCGAGAGGGCGAGAGAGTAAAATATTTACCCAAATATTCATTAAAGTTAATTATGTTTCAAGCTCAAGACACGGCATAGAAGAGTTGTTTAGATTGTTGTTGGTGTGGTTGTTGTTGTGGTTGTTGTTTAGTTTGTTGTTGTTGTGGTTGTTGTTGTTGTTGCTTTTGCTGGTTGTTGCTTGTGCGGCTTCTTTGGGCCAATCACTCGCAGGGTTGCCACTCGTTTCGTTTCGTTTCGTTTTTCAATTCCTCGACCCTTTCGTGGTCGCTTCGTCGCTCATCGTTTTGAGCTCGTGCTGTCGTCGTCGCTGTCGACGATTCTCTCAGTGAATTCTCTCGCGATTCTCATGTTACGACACAGCAGACGAAGTTCTGCAAAAAAAACGACGATGATTCGATTTCGATGTTCGTGAATCGTTTTTCGCATTGAGCCGGACGAGCGTTTGGCGGTTCGTGTTTCAATTTCGGGAGCCCGTGGTCGAAAGTCGAATTACGTTCGGTTTTTAATTTTGGAGTCGGAGTCGCGTTATCGATTTTTCGAATGTCGAATTTTTCGAATGTCGAAGTCGAGTTATCGATTTTTCGAATGTCGAAGTCGAGTTATCGATTTTTCGAATGTCGAAGTCGAGTTATCGATTTTTCGAATGTCGAATTTTTCGAATGTCGAAGTCGAGTTATCGATTTTTCGAATGTCGAAGACGATTTATCGATTTTTCGAATGTCGAAGTCGAGTTATCGATTTTTCGAATGTCGAAGTCGAGTATCGATTTTTCGAATGTCGAAGTCGAGTTATCGATTTTTGTCTGTCGAAGTCGATTTATCGATTTTTGATTTGTATCTGTCGGAGTCAAGTCATCGATTTTTGATTTGTATCTGTCGGAGTCAAGTCATCGATTTTTGATTTGTATCTGTCGGAGTCAAGGTATCGATTTTTAAAGTCGAGTTATCGATTTTTGCAGTTCGAGTCGAATTCTCGATTTTTGAATTCAAGTTATCGATATTCGATTTGTAGCTGTCAGAGTTAAGTTATCGATTGTATATTTTTTGACGTCAGAGTCGAGTTATCGATTTTCAATTTTTAGCTATCGAAGTCGAGTTTTAAATTTCGCCGGGATTTCAAAGTTTTTGCATAGAATTTTAATCAATCATTTCTCAAAACAAGGATTTGCGGGGATTTTAATTGCCAACAATTGAACTAGGCCAGGAACAATGGAACAAAATTCGGATTTGTTTCGAGATTCGAGGGAGGAATTGTGAGACGAGCAAAACAAAAAAAAAAAAAACAACCACGATAAAAACGATGAAATCGAAGTGAAGCCAAGTTGAAAAGTGGAGCGCAAGGAAAAAAATAAATAAATATATAAGAAAAAACATCATAAATTAGCAGCGAGTGCGACAGCAAAAACAATAACAACAACGACGACAATGGCCAGCGAAATGTTTAAATGCAACAACTACAATTACAACAACAACATCGGCCATTACAACAATAACAAATCCCTCTCCATTTGTCGATCACAATGCAAATTATCGCAAGGTATGCGACGACCGACGACGACGATGACGACGACGACGACGACGACGGCGGCGACTGTTGCTATTGTGATTATTGTTATTGTTTTTGTATCCATTATTGTTGTTGCCACCTCACAAGGTGAGAGCGAGATGGAGAATTCAACTCATCGCGTGGAACTAAAGTAAGACCGCCAGCAAAAAAAACCAAAAGAAACGAAAAATCATGAGCTAAAGCAAAATAAAACAAAAAGAAGCAAAGCAAAGCAAAAAAAAAAAACAAAACAAAGCAAAAAAACAAAGCAAAGCAAATAAATAAAGCAACAATAATTTAAATCAGTTTTTAATTAATTCGCGAAATTTACGAAGCGAATCCCGACGACGCCCGACGACGCCAACGACAACGACGACCATCGACGAAGGCGACGGAGTGGGACGATGGAGAGGGGGCCGAAGGAGAGGTCGAGTGAGGCGATTGAGAGGGGCCGAAGGAGAGGCCGAGTGAGGCGATTAAGAGGGAGCCGAGTGAGGCGATTGAGAGGGAGCCGAAGAGGCTAAGCGAGGCAACCAACGATCGGCTTCGATGACATTCTATGTTTATTTCGAAACATCGCACCATCGACAGCGGGGGGGATGAGAGAGGCGAACACGTCTGCTGCGTTCATCATGCCGCCTCCAATTGATCTGAGCGGAGGAGGAGGAGGATGAGGAGAACGGGACAGACTCGGGAGATATCGGAAAATTAATTCCATTCGTCACAAATGAAAACCAACAAAATGAAAATCATCGAAATCGAGCGTTTCATTTCTGTCGTTGAGAAGACAGAATCGCTTCTATCGTTGGAAAGACAGAATCGAATCGGGTAAAGGCAACGATTCAGGAAAATGAAAAACATATTTTCAAGTAAATCAAAACTCTTGAACGAGAAAAACATTCCATTCCAGATAGAACAAAGAGATCGACAGAGATGATCGGAATCGCATCGGTTGGAGTCCAACGGCATCAGATCCAGAAGCAGATGAGCTCGAGCTACACGATCGAGCTAAAAGAAGATATTCAATAGAAATGAAGTGTTTCGATAGACATGGGTCAGAGAGAGAGAGAGAGAGAGAGACAGTGAAGAAGAGATCATCCAATCAGAGTCCAATCGAGAGTTGAAAATAGAAGAGTAAAGGAACGGAAAGTGATGAACTTATGGATGGTAATGAGAAGATATTATCTGAGATAAATATATGTAAATGTAAGAGATTTTGTACCAAACAGAACTATGGAGAAAATCAAGAAATTGGAAAGACGGAAATTTTCGGATCACATAAAAGGATCAATTTGGGGGGAGATGGAGGAGAAACGATTTGGAGGGAGATGGAGGAGAAACGAGGGCAATCGTAATAGAAAACATCATCGTCTAATTATGATTATGCTGTAGTGAGGAAGACAGACAGAAAGAGAGAGACCAAGAGGAGGGAGGGAGGTGGAGAAAGGGGGAGAGAAAAGGGGAGAGAAAAGGGGAGAGACAGAAGGAGGGAGAGAAAAGGGAAGAGAGGGAGAGACAGAAGGAGAGAGAGGAAAGGGGAGAGACATGAGAAATATATGTTATTAGCTGTTGTGAGCGATTATGTGGAGAAGCAAGTGTTCCAGACGACACGAAGTCCGTGGCTGGAGTTTGTCTGGGACTCCAAAGAGAAGACTTTTGATGAGATGGCAGAAGGAGTGATGGAAAGAGAAAGAAAGAGAAAAGAAACAGGAACGAAGTAGAAAAAAAGGAAGTAAGAGCGAGACGATGGAAGAAAGAAAGAAAGAGAGAGGGGAGAAAGGAGATAAAGGAGAGAGAGAAGGGAGAAAGGAGAGAGGGGAGAGAAAGGAGAGAAAGGAGAGAGGTGAGAGAAAGGAGATAAAGGAGAGAGGGGAGAAATAGCATAATTCTAGACGATGTGAGACGTGACAAGAAGAATGCAATCTGGCAACATTTGCGAATGAAAATGTAACTTCAAGTCTTGCTTACATGCCAACACAAATACATACACATAAACACACACCAATACCAAAATACACACACACACACCCATACACATACACCAAGATACAATCTCACAGATACAGTTTCCAAAGTGTAGCTGAAAAGTAATTTCGTTTTTTTACGACGTCTCTCGCCATAAACGAGGAGGAGAAGCAACGCGAGTCTCGGGTTCCGGAGTCGAAGACGAGGAAACAGATGAAGATGGAGCAAGGCAAATAGTAGAAGAAACAGTCGATTGGGGGGAGATGGAGGGGTCGAGGGAGGAGATGGAGGGGTCGAGAGGGGGGAGCGGGTTGAAGGAATGGGCCACGGTCGACCACGGGGCTGGGGCTTTGAGCGCTAATTCGAGCATCGTTTTCGACACTGAAGTCTCCTCCTCGGTTTCTCCCAGTGTAATTATTTTAATTGCTCCCAATGTCTGTCCATCCATTCGTCTGTCCGTCCAACTGTCCGTCTCTCCATCTATCCAACTGTCCATCTATCCATCTATCCATCGTCCAAATGTCCGTCTGTCCATCCGTCT
Organism: Coelopa frigida; assembly: GCA_017309665.1. NCBI lineage: Eukaryota > Metazoa > Arthropoda > Insecta > Diptera > Coelopidae > Coelopa > Coelopa frigida. Next base: position 5,413,574 of record CM029562.1, read on the forward strand.
GTCCATCTGCCTTTCAAGTGTATTTCGAAAATTCTAATAAATACTAGTCGTCGGTTTTTTTTTGTTTTTGTTGGCGCCCTTATTATTATTGCAGGTGTTGCTCGGTTGCCACCGTGAGTGAGGTTTTATGATGACGTTCGAAAACAAATAAAATCCTCTCAAAAGGGAAGGGGTCAAGAGCACATGGGGGCAACCATCATCAAAGGTAAGCTTAGGCATTGAACCGAGCACGTGGAACCCCGCATCTTGGTCCCCACCATGGTGAGGGCAATTAAATCGGAGAGAAGCGCTTCAAGAGAAACTGCTGCCAAGGGAGATGGAACGAGAGGCCAAGGGGAGACGAAGCTAGAGACCGAGGGGAGACGAAGCTAGAGGCCGAGGGGAGACGAAGCTAGAGGCCGAGGGGAGACGAAGCTAGAGACCGAGGGGAGACGAAGCTAGAGACCGAGGGGAGACGAAGCTAGAGGCCGAGGGGAGACGAAGCTAGAGGCCGAGAGAGATGGAGCTAGAGACCAAGAGAGATGGAGCTAGAGACCGAGAAAGAGCGAGCGATGGAAGTCAAAGTCGAAGCTGGGAAAAGTGACCGCGTTGGCGAAGACAGAAGTCAGAGCAAAAAAGCACTTTCCATAAATTGCATGTTTGGTGGAAATTCCCAGCTCACGAATGATCCTCTCTTGCATTATCCACTGAGGAGAAGAAACGCGTAGAAGAACGAAAAATCTTCAGGAAGAATAAGAGATCGCGGTGGCGTGAGGTGGGGGGGGGAAGATAATTGCGGGTTTAGAGAGAAGTTTAGCGAGAGCTTGCGAAGAATTTCTGTTTGACTGAGCAACAACAACAGAATAATGAGAGGGGAATTAAGAGCAGATTAGAGAAAAGTCTGAGTAGGATTGTGGTTGGGACAAAGGTCTATCAGAAGGATTTGTGGATTATACGCGGATAAATATCGGATATGCATATGTTTGAAAGGATTATGGATTTTATAATAAATATTATTTGATAATAATTATTTTGTGATCGTGTTAATTTCGATTTTGAAATAAAACTCAATCATTCAATCAATGAATCAATCATTATTTTTTCAAACAAAAATATCGATCGATTATTTAATCGAAAAATTATCGATATTGAAATTTCGATATCAAAAAATTATTGATATTAAAATTTCGATATCAAAAAATTATCGATATTAAAATTTCGATATCAAAAAATTATCGATATTGAAAATTTCGATATCAAAAAATTATTGTTATTAAAATTTCGATATCAAAAAATTATCGATATTGAAATATCAAAAAATTATCGTTATTAAAATTTCGATATTAAAAAATTATCGATATAAAAAAATTATTTCGATATCAAAAAATTTTATCGATAAATAATCGGAAAATAATTATAAAAAATTTATCGATATTTCGGATAAAAAAATGTGTCAAAACATTATCGACATTTTCTGGAAAAAAAATCTCTAAAATTTATCGATATTTCTGATCGAAAAATAAATCGCAAAATCTGATCTGATCCAAATTTCACGCCGAAAAACTCCAACAGGGCGTGGGATCCCTTGAAGAGCCTCAGCTCGCGATAAGCTTGTGGACTGTGGAAATTCCAGGGGTTTTTCTCTCGTCGAGATCCGCTTTAAGCGATTTTCCAACAACGCCTTGTCGGGGTGGGTGGTTGTTGTTGGAGTCGCGTGGCGCCCTCTGTTGACTTTACTTGGCGGCGATTGTTAAGCGAATGACAACAACAACAACAACTAGAACAACAACAACAAGAACAACAACAACTAGAACAACAACAACAAGAACAACAACAAAAATGGCTGACAAACAAAATACAAATTGTGCGTGTGCTTCTTTTCCTTCTCTCTTCCTCTTCTCCTACGTTTTTCCTTGTTTTTCTTTCTCACTCGTTCTCGGTTTTTCTGTCTCTGTCTCTCAATTTACCCTGCTTCTCTTTCTCTCTACCTCTGTCTCTCTCTCTCTATATATCTCCCTCTCTCTCTCTCTATATATATCTCCCTCTCTCTCTCTCTCTCTCTCCCTCTCTCTCTCCTTGTCTCTCTATTTCCCTCACTTTTTTTTCTGTTATCATCGTAATTGTTGTTGGTTTTCGTCTTGTTGCTCTCGTTGTTGTTGTTGTTGTTGTTGTTGTTGTTCGTGTGCCCACTTTTTGCGCTCATATTTTTTACGACTTTCAAGCAAAAGTGACGACGACGACGACGAGAAGTTGTTGTTGCTGCTTATTTTTCTTGTTGCTGCTGTTGCTACTTATGCTTTTTGTTGTTGCTACTTATGCTTGTTGTTGTTGCTGTTTCTGCTACGATGTGCTTGTTGCTGTTTCCTATTATTATTATTGTTGTTGTTGTTGTTGTTGGTTGGGTTTGCTTGGTTTGTTTTGTTTTATTTTGTTTGTATGGCACACGCAGTCATTGTTTGATGCTGTTGTTGTTGTTATTGTTGTTGCTGCTGTTGTTGTTGTTGTTGTTGTTGCTGTTAATGTAGTTGTTGCTACTCTTGTTGTTGCGTTGAGTTTGCTGGCGATTGCCATTTTTAAATATTGCGGAAGGTTAACGTGCGCAGTTTTTAATTTGATTTTTATGTTGATTAAACTCATCACCAACACAACAACCACAGCAACAACAACAGCAACAACAACAGCGACAACAACAACCTACAGCAATTGCACCAGCAACAGAGAACAATAGACAATGCTCAACGACGACTAAAGCCGACCAAAAGTGCAACAGCAATTTGACTTCTGAACCGTGGAGCGGGGAAAATTGAAAATTGAATCGAAGGAAAACAAAAATCATCGCATGAAGGTATTTTGAAAACATTTCAGATTCCAATCGAAACTCAGACTACGAGAAAGTGAAGTTGAAGGAAGAAAAACATGTTTCGAATTTCAATATATTTAATTTTCTTCCTCATTTTCCCTTATCTTCATTTTTTGGGATTCCTTCTGGTGCCCATTATTTCCCTATCTCTCTCTCTCTCTCTCTCTCTCTTTCATCCTCATGATGAAGGAAATTCCGGAATACAAACACATGGAAGGAGACAATTTCTTGGCATATGTTTTCCACTTGCTATCTATTCTATGGTAGACATCAGAAGAGAGAAGAGAAGACGAGTGAGAGGAGGAGAAAGAGAGAAAAGGCGAGTGAGGGAAGGAGAGAGAGAGAGAGAGAAGCCGACTGAAAATGAGAAGGCGAGTGAGAGAAAGAAGGCGAGTGAGAGAAAGAAGGTCTCTCTCAGTCGCCTTCTTTCTCTCACTCGCAAGCGAGAGAAAAAGAACACAAAACGACAACTTGAAAGAGATTAAAAAGCGAGCAAGAATTACATCTTAAGTCAATTGCGATCAAAATGAATTGAATTTCGTTTTAATTGTTGGTTGCCTTGCTTTCGCAGACATTTCATTTCATTTGTATTTTCAGTTTTAAATCAATTGCGCTTCCCCCCAGAACAAAAACAAGCTAAAAACAGAGGAGAAAACAAAACAATCGACAAGTGAGAGCGACAAAAACAAAAACGATCGCAAAGTGGAGACGAGAGGCAGATGTAGAAAAGCGAGGGGGGGGGGGGGGGAGGGAAAATGGGACCAAAACAGAATCAGCATAAGATGGAGCAAGCGAAAAAACAACAATGATCGAGATGGGGGGGGGGAAAGAGAGAGAGAGAGTGAGGGGAAGCACGAGATAGACAGAGAGAGAGAGAGAGAGAGAGGGGAATCGCGAGATAGACAGAACAAGAGAGAGAGAGGGGAATCGCGAGATAGACAGAACAAGAGAGAGAGAGAGAAATGTGTTGCGAACCTTGACATAATAATTTCGTTCGCTCTTCTCTTCTCGTTCTCTCTTTGTTGCTCATTTATGTTTCATCCGTTTTGTTCTTGGCTTCTTCCACTCATCGTCTCCTCCCTCCCTCCCTCCATTTCTTCCATCGTCGTCGTTTCTGTTGTTATTAGTTAGTACAGATTTGTTGTGATTTATACATTTATTTACTCCATGTTATTTGGCGCTCAGTATTTTCTTTATTTTATTTTCTTTCTTTCAATCGCTCGAGCAAAACTTTTCCCCGATCGACATGTGAAGGGGAGAGACGAGAGAGAGAGAGAGAGAGAGAGAAGAAAATTCCGACGATGGTGAGCAATAGTTGAGTTGGAACAAAAAATGAAGCCCTCGAGCTGTTTTCAAAAGTTTGTTGCATGATTTTAGGCGCTGCATCTTGGGGGGGGGGAAAGAATGTATGTTGCAAAGTGTTGCATACTTTTAGGAACACGAAAAATGTTCCTGGGAAAAAATTTCAAATGGAAATGATCTTTTTTTGAAATAAAAATAAAATGATTTCAAATTTTATATAATTTTTCAATATCCAAATCAACCTACAAACAATAAATTCTCTTATTTCTGTGCACAACGAACAATGAAAATACAGAAATAGATTTTAAAGAAAAACAAAATATTGCCATTTGGTCCAACTGAGCGAAACGATTTAAATATTAATTAGATAAATAAATATTTTTCAAATCTACTTTTCAGTTATACGTGATCAGTTTAAAATAAATGACGAAAAAAAAAAAAAAAAATAGAATATTTTGAAGTGAATATAATGACATTGACGAGAACAGAAGACGATTTATTTAGTTTGGGGGGAATTAGAAATCAAAGAAATTAAATTAAACCAATACAAATTTCTATTTTCTCAAAATAATGATCATTTACTCTGAAGCATTGCAAAAAAAATACTTTTATTTCAAAACATACCAAGGAGACGAATTTTTCTAAAAAGACGATTTTTCTAAAAAGACGATTTTTCTAAAAAGAGGATTTTTCTAAAAAGAGGATTTTTCTAAAAAGAGGATTTTTCTAAAAAGACGATTTTTCTAAAAAGAGGATTTTTCTAAAAAGAGGATTTTTCTAAAAAGAGGATTTTTCTAAAAAAGACGATTTATCTAAAAAGAGGATTTATCTAAAAAGAGGATTTATCTAAAAGAGGATTTTTCTAAAAAGACGATTTTTCTAAAAAAGATTTCATTTTAAAATGGAAAACAGAAAATCAAACACAAAATAATCCAATTCGATAAATCAATCCAATTTTCAAAGTAGAAAAAAAAAAACACAACACAAATGACGATTTTTTTCTACAATAATTTTGAAATAAATTCAAAACACTTCGAAGCCAAGTGCGAAACTCAATCCCGAACTGAAAAAAAATGTTGAAATTTTCTGTTGGTTTCTCTTTTTGAATGATGAAAATTCTGAAAGCACAAAACCACACGTCCGTCCGTCTGTCCATTTGTCTGTCCGTCCATCTGTCTGTCTGTCCGGCAAACGAAATGTCGTCGCCCCACTTCCGGATGCCGCGCTGCTGACCGCGGCAGAGACGTCGGCGGGTGCGAGACCAACTTTTGTTTACGCACCCCGTGCAACAAGAACAACAACAATAAAAACAACAAAACAACAACAATAGGAGCAGCTACAACAACCACAGCAACAACTATATTAGCGGAAAAAACAAAACATGAAAATTTCAACACTATAGAAAATCAAATTGTTCTTGTTGCTGAGACAGATGTTGGTTGATGTTGAGCTATTGTTGTTGATTGTTGATATTGTTGTTGTTGTTTTAATTTTTGTTGTTGTTATTATTATGCTATGAACTGTCAACGCGGCGCCGCGGGCTTCCGCGAAAATGAAAAAAGAACCTCAACACGTTACCATAAGAGTTTTTTTCTTCTCGCACACGTTTTCTTCGATTTTCAAATCAAATCCAACAGTTTTATTTATTTTCTCAATTTTCGAAATATTTTTTGCTTTTTTTTTTGTCAATTTTTGGCAAAAGTCGCGAGCACTGTTTTTTTTTTTTTGTTTTTGTTATAGTATTTTATTTCTTTTTCGTAATTTGCCGCATCAAAAATTCAATTTCTTTCCGATTCTTCGGATTCTCCTCAGTATCGAAATCAGATGTTTTGTGTCTACTGTTGTTTTTGTTATTATTATTATTATATATTTGTTTCTGATGTTGCTGTTGCCGCTGTTGGCGAGAAGGTGATTGCGATGTTGTTGTCGCTGATGTTGGTGAGCTTGTTGTGTTGTTGTTGTTTTTGTTGTTATTGTGATCACTGATGGTAGGCAGCCGCAGCCGTTTGCGTGCGTCGCGTCCGTCACTCCCGACTGTCGGTTGAATACTGTTTGGCACGAGCGCCGCACAAACGAAGGTCTCGCCAACGCTGCCGAGTGGAAGCAACGCTGCAGCAACAGCGCTGCGACAGAGGCAGAGACAGCAACAGCAACAGCGGCAGAGGAAGAAACCGGGGCAGAGGAAGAAACCGAAGCAGAAGAGCCAAAGCCATCCAGCAACAGCAACAACTGCGACGACAGAGGCAGCGAAACCAAACAAAAGCACTCGTCGTCGTTCGTACGCAGCGACGACTCGAAAATGCACCCGAATCGAAACGAAACGAAGCGAATCGCAGCAATCGCTCGCTCGCAGTCGCAGCCGAGGCGGCACGAGCCCGAACGACGTCAGTGGGTTCGGTGTTGAGAGCGCGCAGGCGGCGGTAGCGACGTCGACGTTGCGCTACGCTGCGTAGCGATACGATTTTCAGTCGCCTGGCAAACACCTCATCGTGCGGAGGGCCGAACTCAGACGACAGCAGAGCTGGCGAGAGAGAACGACGACACGAGAGAGAGAGCGAGTGCTCGCCGGTGGGTGGACTCGGCTGGGGAGGTCGAGTGGTTGCAGTCGAACGATTTCAGCGCTGCGAGAGGCCGTTCGTTCGTTCGTTCGTGTCGTTCTTCAAGAGGATTTCTCAGTCGGCCAACCGAGTGTTTGTCAAGCGCAAACGACGACAGAAAAGTTGTTGCTCGCAGACAAATGGATCTGGACGCTGGGTAGAAGGAAGGGTCATCGGTAACCGCAGAGGGAGGACAGAGAGAGGGAGGACAGAGAGAGGGAGGACAGAGAGAGGGAGGGTGGAATAGAGAGAGAGTGAGAGCGGGGCACAGAGAGATAGTGATCGGGGTCTTCGAAGGACATTTGCGATGCATGGTACGAAGTCGAAAAAGTCCTCGTTCAATTTGCTTTGGATTATGAATTGAAAAATATAATCCAATCTCGGAAAAGTCCTAAAGTTTCTAGTGAAAAATCCATTAGAAAAATCCCAAATCCTTAGAAAAATTCCAGGACCTGAGAAAAAAAAAATTTCCTCCAGGACTTAAATTCCCGATAGTTGGCAACCCTAAATGGTGTAGCCAACGATCCGCATCCTCATGTCATCCAACCTGACTGGCTCTGTCAGTGGGGAGAAACAACAACAACAACGCTGCTGCTGCTGCGTTTTCCACTCGCAGTCGGAGTCGCTGCTGCTGCCGGCGTCGGCGATGAGTTTAACCTACAAAAAAAAAAAAACAACAATGGCGAAAAGTCCCGCAATCGGCAATAAAATGGCGAAAACTGAGCGAGTTGCCAACTGCTGCGCTCACTTTCGATCCACTCGACTTCACTCGGCCGGTGTCGAGTCTCTTCTGAGAGCAAGCACGACGACGCTGACCGAACGAATCGTGCGGAGCGTCGGAAAAACTCGGACATGCGCACGAGAGAGAGAGAGAGAGAGAGAGTGATATAGGGAGAGAGCGCGAAGTAGGCATTTTCAATGTTTAATTTGTGGGTTCTGCTCGGTTTCGTGCGATGGGGGTTGGGGAGTGGAGGCGAATCAGTGACGTCGTCGTCGTCTCGGAGCAGTCAAAGACCCGAGTTCGGGGATCTTCAGGGTCGGATTCGCGTTGGATTAGAGGGAGAGGTGTTAGGAGGGCGCTCCAGGGATGTCAAGGACGCCCAAGGACTTCGATTTGGGGGGGGGGGGAGGAGAATTTAGAAGAATTTCACGATTTCGCGATTTCTCGATTTCACGGCGAAGACTCGTTCGACCTACGCTCGATCGGAAGCGAAGTCGATGGCGTTGAAACCACGCCACTGGATCCATTCGGCCCCATGACAAATCGGCGTCCGGCTTCTACGTCGTCGGATCCATCCCCCGCCCCTCCTTCCCTCTTCTTCACGACCATCATCGACTAAATAGCTTTTGCAGCATTTTAACTTCATTTCTCTGTGCTGTCTATTTTCGCTCCATCGCATTCATTCGCTCAGCCCCATCTCGTTCGCTCGGTCGCTCTCTTTCACGACGACGACCTCTTCACCGCATGAAACGTTGTTCTTTATCGCTAGTGGTCAGGGTTGCCGGATTTACTATAATCGTAGCGGAAAATAGTAGTAGATTCAGTCAACTACTATTTGAAGAATTTTTAATAACTTTTTATTCTCAACTGAATGAAACAGTAATAAAATAATTTCTTGTGTTTAGATAAAAAGATAAAACTATATTGATTTTACTACTATTTGTTATTAAACATTTATTTATTTCACTACTATTTTTATCAGTTACGACTTTTTTAAATCGATTTTAGTACTATTTTCTATCAATCACTCCTTTTTTTTACATCGATTTTACTACTATTTTTATCAATCACTCCTTTTTTAGATCGATTTTACTACTATTTTTTATAAATCACTCAATTTGAACATCGATTTACTACTATTTTTTATCAATCACTCCTTTTGTACATCGATTTTACTCCTATTTGCTATCAATCACTCCTTTTGTACATCAATTTCACTTCTATTTTCTATCAATCACTCCTTTTTACATTAATTTTATTACTATTTTTTTTATCAATCACTCCTTTTTACATCGATTTTACTACTATTTTTATTCATAACTAATTTTTCACATCGATTTTACTACTATTTTCTATCAATCACTCCATTTTAACATCGATTTTACTCCTATTTGCTATCAATTACTCCTTTTTTCACATCGATTTTACTCCTATTTTCCATCAATCACTACGATATCCGATTTTCTCGACCCAAACCCTGCTGCTGATGCACTTTGCAATGCGAGAATTCTCAGAGAAACAGAGAGAGAGAATGAGATATAGAGCGAAGGTGAAACGAGAGGGAGAGAGAATGAGATATAGAGCGCGATGGCGTGACGAGAGAGAGAGAGAGAGAGAGAGCGAGAGAGAGAGCGAGGACAGGTTCAAAGCTCTGCGCTCTCTGTTTATATTTTATTTGCATTCTGCACGAAGACGAGTGTTGCCAACGCGCATTGCGATTGGGGCGGAAATGTCGACAGTTTCTGAGTTACGAATCTGATTAGATCTCGTACACTGAGAGAAATCGGAACCTCAAACAAAACAAAAAGTAAAAACATTAAACAAAACCAAAAAATTAAAAAAAAAGAAAAAAATATTTTAAAAAAAATTAAAAAATTAAAAAAAACATAAAAAAAACATAACAAAAAATTAAAAAAAACATTTAAATAAACATTTCAAAAAAAATGTAAAAAACATTTAAAAAAAAAATGCAAAAAAACAAAATATTGAAAAAAAAACATTAAAATCAAACATTAAAGAAAAACATTAAAAAAATATATTTAAAAAAACATAAAAAAAAATCTTTAAAAAACATAAAAAAAAATATTTCAAAAAAAACAAAAAAAAAAAAATCTTTAAAAAACATTAAAAAAAAATATTTCAAAAAAAAAAAAAAACATTACAATAAACAATTCCTAAAACAACTCGAAAACCAGAGAATCACAAAATTAAAACAAACAAAACGAAGACGAAGACGAAGACGGAGGCCTTTGGCTCCTGTCGTCTGTTGCGCTGACTCCATCACCGTGGCTCCAGTCACGTAGCTCATCACGGTGGAGCTCAACGACACTCGTCGCCGCCGTCGTCGTCGTCGCCGTCGTCGTTGTCGTCGTCGTCGCCGTTTCCTACGCACGACTTTGTGTTCGTCGTCAACATATTGAGGTATTAACTACGCGACTATTCGTCAATCGAGGTCGTTCTCTTTTCTCCATTTCACTCGAATAGTCGAGAAAGATCTGTTTCGCTTCCTTCTTTCGATACTATTTTTTGACCCTTTCTGGCCCATTTTTTGACCCTTTCTGGCCCATTTTTTGACCCATTTTTGGCCCATTTTTTTACCCTCTTTGGCCCATTTTTTTACCCTCTTTGGCCCATTTTTTGACCCTTTTTGGCCCATTTTTTGACCGTTTTTGGCCTATTTTTTTACCCTTTTTGACCCATTTTTTGACCCTTCAAAACTCCTACTATTTCAACTCTCACATCCCAACATGAGCCCTGACTTCCTTCCGTAGTCCACGACGCCCCCTGGGCGGTGAGTTGCGACCACCATTTGTTGCTCCTCTTTTGAGATCGCTTCGATGCAAACTCTGTTGGCCTCAGCAACAGAACGGAGAAGCGATGGAAATGACTACAGCAACAACAGCAACAATAGCAACAAAAATGAGAAGAACTTCGACAACAAATATAATGAGAACAACAACAAAATATAATGAGAACAACAACAAAATAGAATGAGAACAAGAACAAGAAATAGCATAAGAACAACAACAATAAATAGTACAAGAACAACAACAATAAATAGTACAAGAACAACAACTGCACTATAGTATAAGAACAAGAACAACAAATAGTACAAGAACAAAAACAACAAATAGTATAAGAACAAGAACAACAAATAGTATAAGAACAACAATAACAATTAGAATAAATACAACAATAACAATTAGAATAAATACAACAATAACAACAACAAAGTCAACGACAACATGGAAACGAAATATGCTTCTCATTAAACGCGTATTAGCTGATGTTTTGTTGTTGTTGTAGTTGTTATTCTTTTTATACTTTTTGTTGTTGTTGTTGTAGCGCTTTTAGTTATTATTGCCTTAGTACTTTTTGTTGTTTTTGCCTTAGTACTTTTTGTTGTTATTGCCTTAGTACTTTTTGTTGTTATTGCCTTAGTACTTTTTGTTGTTATTGCCTTAGTACTTTTTCTTATTATTGTAGTACTTTTTCTTCTTGTTCTAGTACTTTTTGTTGTTGTTGTAGTACTATTTGTTATTGTAGTTCCTTTTCTTGTTGTTTTCCCCCCCTGTCTGCTCGTCGTCAACGATTTGCATCTAAATCGCCGATGTTTTTGTTGTAAACACTTCGTTCATTGTCGTCGTCGTCGTCGTCGTTTTTCGTTGTGATGTTCTTGTTTTTGTAGTTTTTGTTTTTATTTTTCTTTGTCGAAGTCGTGAATCGCAATCGTCGCTGGCGAAATTAGCATAGATTTGCTTTAGACGAATAGGAGAGAGAGAGGGAGACGAGAGAGAGAGAGAGACGAGAGAGAGAGACGAGAGCGTTGCGTTGGCCTCGATCCGCAGGTGGCAACGCTTTTCGCACCAGGGGGCGACGGAGAAGAAGAAAATTGAGATTAGAGAAAAAAAATTGAGAAAAAATTCGATCAGAATCCTGGTCATCTAATGAGGATGAGACAGACATATGAATCATTCAAATAGATGGAAGTTAGTTGGAAAGGATCCTTCAATTGGAAGGATGAGGAAGATGAAACCATTCATAAACAGCCGATGGAAAACGCCTGAAAGTATGCAATCATAATTGACTTGAACTCCAAATTAAACCCGATTGAAGATTGAACTTTTTAAACAAAAAAAACGACAAAATGTATATCAAATTGATAATGCATATCGAATGAAAGTCTTTGAGAATAACTCTTTAACTGTCTGAGAAAGTCTGACGAAAGAAATCGATGTCCAAATATCATCATCCATCATATCTGTCAATTCGATAGAGAAGAGATTCTCTTCCAAAGAGAATATTCCATATAGTTCCAATGAGAATATTCCATATAGTTCCAATGAGAATATTACATATAGTATAAAGAGAATATTACATATAGTTCCAATGAGAATATTACATATAGTTCCAATGAGAATATTACATATAGTATAAAGAGAATATTCCATATAGTTCCAATGAGAATATTCCATATAGTTCCAATGAGAATATTACATATATAGTACAAAGAGTATGTATGTAGAATTCTTTATATAACATGGCTTTCATTCGATGTTCGACAATTTTTTTAAGGACGTCGATGTTCGACGATGTTTAAGGACGAAACGAAGTGGCTTCAAAAACATTTTGAGATGGAGGCGGTTCGTCGAGAGCAGTTGGCAACGCCGCCAGCAAGGATGATGTCGAGTGCTGAAGTCGAATGCAGAGACAAATATTATACAAGTTAACATAGAATCACGATGACAAGAATAACAACAAGAAGTATAATAGAAACAACAAAAAAAAAATAACAAAAACAACAATAAGAATAACAATAATTATAACAAAAACAACAATAAGAACAAAAACAACAACAATAATAAGAAAAAAACAACAATAACAACAAAAACAACAACAATAAGAACAAAAACAACAACCACAACAAAGGAAGCAACAACAAACAATGAAAATCTATTTGATTGCAAAGCGAAATCAATTTAATTGAATTTTGTTTTTGATGCAAATGATGACGGCAACGATGATGAGGATGATGATGGATGGCGAATGATAATGAAGATGTTGACGTTGAGGAAAATGATGTCGATGACGATAATGATGTCAATGATGATGATGACGATGTCAATGATGATGATGACGATGTCAATGATAATGATGACAATGATTTCGACACTGAATCGTTGCTGACTGTGCATCATTGCTGTTGTTTTTTCAGCTTTTGTTGTTGACGAGATTGTTGTTGTTCCAACTCTTTTTGTTGCATCACTTGTTGTTGCATAACTTGTTGTTATTGCATCTGTTGATGCGTGTGAACTGTTGTCGCTGCTGCTGTGCGTGTGTGTGTGTGTGCGCGTGTTTTATCGACAAAGCAACAGCCGGCGGCGGCGGCAGCTGCCGCACGTCGATAAAGCAGTGCAACGCAGTGCGTCAGCCAAACGTTCGCCGGCCCCGCCGGCCAAACGACGACGACAATGACGACAACGAACGAAAGATAAAACAAACGAACAAACACAGAGTTGAAAAAAATTTTTTTTAATCACAACGGCCCACGGACAGGGGTCCGAAAACGTTTTTTTTTTCAAATCTTTCATTAATATTTATCTTTGAAGACAATTTTATATTTATCTTAAACGATAAATATATGTTACGATAAAAAAAAATTTTCTCGCAACAGTTCTTCATCGCAAAGATAAACTTTCGTTCACGAACAAAAACCATTTTGTACGCAAACAAATTCTTTTATTTTTTTCGTGAAAATAAAAATACTTGTCGCGAACAAAACAATATCTCTACGCGAACAAGTAATAAATATTGTCGGCGAACAAAGCGTTTTTTTCTCTGCAAACAAAACAAAATGTCTACGCGAACATGAAGAAAATATCTTTTGCGATCAAACGTTTTTGTTTTTTTCACGAAAACGTTTTGTCTCCTCGAAAACGTTTATTCTTCATCTCGAAAACGTTTTTTATCTCTACACGAAAACGTTTTTTATCTCTACACGAAAACGTTTTTTATCTCTACCTGAAAACGTTTTCAGCGAATGAATGAATGAAGGAATGGAATTGGTTCGCGATGGTTCTGCGTTTGCCTGTTGTGCTCGTTCTTTGCGATTCGTTAGGTAGAGAGAGAGAACATGTCGAGTGAAGCAAAACAATGAATAATCCTGATCTAACTTAAAGATGGGACGTAAATAGTTATTTGTAGAAATAGAAAAATATGAACTAAACAAATTGTAGATTTTGTTTCAATAAATATTAAAACTGCATTTTACATTTTTGAGAACAAAAAGGGTTATATGAATGACATTGAAGTAATGTATGAAGTATTCATTCAAGTTCCTATCCTGCAGGTAGAACTCATTTCGTTGCCAAAAACTGTACCTACACCCACATATCTACCTACCTAACTCACAAGAAATGAGCTCGACCGTTGACCGGCGAATGCAGGACCATCGCGAACAAATTCTTGGAATCATTCATTTGACGCTGAAAACGTTTTCGTGTAGAGATAAAAAAAGTTTTCGCGAAAAAATCGAAAACGTTTTCGCGGAGAAACCAAAACGTTTTCGAAGTGAAAAAACGTTTGTCGCAAAAGATATTTTTTCTTGTTCGCGCAGAAATATTGTTCTGTTCGCGAAAAGTATTTTTATTTTCTCAATAAAAAAAAAAAAAAAGTTTTTGTATAGAAAGAAGTTCTAGTACGCGATCGATGATAATCTTACATGAGAAAATTATATTTCACTGCTAATGATAAGTTCGACCGCGGACAGAACTTTTTACACGTCGCAAACGATATTAATTTTTTTATTTGCGATGAGAAACAATTGCATCGTTCACGAAAAGAATTAATTTTTCATCATTGATGATAGTTTTTTTATGGAGGAAAACCAAAGATTAGAGTTTTTGAGAGATATTTTACGAACCCTGCCCACGGGATCCGGAACCCTGGAGGCTGGGATTTGGAGCAAGCGTGCTTTAGGGGGGGGGAGAATCGATTGTGTGGCATGATTTTAGGCGCTCGAGCCAAACTCACGCTCACTCACGAACAAAAGGAGATGTGGGTGAAGGGGAAATATGCAAGAAACCTGTTCGTCTTTCTCTCTCTCTCTCTCTCTTGTTGTTTGTCGAACGTCATCTCGTCCTTGCCTTGATTCATGTTTCCAATCAGTCTCCCCCCCTCTCTCTCAGTCACACCGCTCTCTCTCTCTCTCTTAGTCTCCCTCAGTCTCCGCCTCTCTCTCTGTCTCCCTCCCTCTCTGTCTCCTCCTCTCTCTCTCTCCCTCAGTCTCCTTCTCTCTCTCCCTCCCCCTCCCCATCTCTCTCGATTTCACTCACCCGACCTCAGCCGAAGCGGAAATCGCAAATTAACTGCGCAAATATTTCTTTCACTTTTCCTCCTGTCTCTCTGTCTCACTTACTTCTTCTTCTTCTTCTTCTACTCTTTTAGAATTTGCCCGCCGACGGCCGGCGTCGGACGTCGTGTCGTGGCGTGGCCGTGGAGGGAGGCGGGGGCGAGGGCGGTGAGTCTTCTGCTCGACATGAAGTCATAATCAAGTTGGCGAAGGAATTAAATATGTTCTCGTTTCTGTAAATCGTGATGTTGTCGTTGGTTTTTATTTTTTTGTTATTGTCATTGTTGTTGTCGTAGTTGTTATTGTATTTGTCGTAGGTTTTGTCATGGTATTTGTCGTTTCTGTTCTTATTGTTCTTGTAACTCATAGTGTTTTCGTTTTTTCATACATTTTTGTATTTTTGCAAATGGCTTCACTGGATGTCGGAGAAGGGAGCGACAAATGGACAGCGAGCCCCTGGCGGAACCGCTGACGGATGAATGGACAGAGGTCGGAGAGATGAACTCGAATTCAAACTCGAATTTCGCTCTCGAATTCAAACTCGAATTTTGCGCTCGTGTTCGCCCTCGAATTCGCCCTCGTCGTGTTCGCGCTTGAATTCTCTCTCGTTTCCGCCACGCTCGAGTGAATTCGCGCTTTGACCCAGGTGTTCTCTCGTCGACAGGTGTTTTCGCTCAGTGTACTTTGTTTGCTCGCGGCACTCGACGTCGATTCGCGGGAATTCGGTTTCCGTTTCCGCCTTCCCAAGCGCCGTTGGAAATGCGAGGATGTGGATTTAAAAGCCCTTTAGATATTTTTCAAAAGCAGTTTCCTTCCTCCCGTTCATCGCCGCTTATCTTTGTGGCTTTTTGGATTTTTGATATGTGGTTTTTGAAAATTTTATATTCGGTAGATATTTGAAATTTTGTTATTCGAAAATTTTATAAATGAAAATTTTATATTTGGGTTTTGAAAATTTGATATTCGTAGTCGAAAATTTGGTAGTTGAGAATTTTTTATATTCGTTAGTTGAAAATTTGATATTGAAAATTTTATATTTGAAATTTTTATATTAAAAAATTTTATTAATGAAAATTTTATATTAAAAAAATGAATAATTAGAAAAGTTGAAAATTTTTTTTTATTGAAAATTTTATATTAAAAAATTTGATATTTGAAAATTTTCTATTAAAGAATTTGATATTTGAAATTTTCAATTAAAAAATTTGATAATTGAAATTTTTATATTAAAAATTTTGATATTTGAAATTTTCTATTAAAGAATTTGATAATTGAAATTTTTATATTAAAAATTTTGATATTTGAAAATTTTCTATTAAAAAATTTTATATTTGAAAATTTTCTATTTGAAATTTTTATACTAAAAAATTTTATATATGAAAATTTTATATTAAAAAAATGAAAAATTAGAAAATTTGAAAATTTTTTTTTATTGAAAATTTTATATTAAAAAATTTGATATTTGCAAATTTATATAAAAAAAATATAAAATTGGATATTTGAAATTTTTATATTAAAAATTTTGATATTTGAAAATTTTCTATTAAAAAATTTGATATTTGAAAATTTTCTATTAACGAATTTGATATTTGAAATTTACTATTAAAAAATTTGATAATTGAAATTTTTATATTAAAAATTTTGATATTTGAAAATTTTCTATTAAAAAATTTGATATTTGAAAATTTTCTATTGAAGAATTTTATATTTGAAAATTTTCTATTAAAAAATTTGGGAATAAAAAAATTTTATAATAAAAAATTTGATATTTGAAATTTTTTTTCTTTGATATTTGATAATTTTCTATTAAAAAATTTGATATTTGAAAATTTGATATTAAAACATTGATATTAGAAAATTTTATATTAAAAAATTTGATATTGAAAAATTTGATATTTAAAAATTTTATAATAAAAAATTCCCATTTTCAAAATTTGTTATTCGGTACTTGAAAATTTCATATTCGATATTTGAAAATTTTATTTTTAATTTTAATTTAAGTTTTTTGGGGCACTCGAGGTATTCCGATGCTAAATCAATGACCTTTCCTTATATTTTCGTCATTTCAGTTAAACTTTTTCTGTATTATTATTATAACTTATTATTTTCGCCCCACCTTAGGTCGCGTTTCAACTGCTATTTTTACTACTTCATTAGAATTAGTTTGGGAAATTTCTAATTGGACAAATTGGAAATTGGACAAAAAAAAAACAACTACGAAAGATTTGGAGGGACTTTTTTTTGTTGTTCTTATTTATTGAACCGAACCTTTATTTTTTTATTTTTTTTATTGTTTGTATTTGTTATTGTTTATTACGGTCGAAGGTGCGACATATGACAAAGTGACCGAAGGTGATAATGATGATGACAGCGGTGATGATGATGATGACAACGACGTCGACAATATATATTGTGATAGCAAGAACAAATATATTAAAATATACCATTCAAAAGAACAACAAATAATGATTCATCCTCATTTAAGTTTATCAAAATCGATAAACTTAGGTTGAATTCGATAAACCTGGGTTGAATTCGATAAACCTGGGTTGAATTCGATAAACCTGGGTTGAATTCGATAAACCTGGGTTGAATTCGATAAACCGGGGTTGAATTCGATAAACCTGGGTTGAATTCGATAAACCTGGGTTGAATTCGATAAACCTGGGTTGAATTCGATAAACCTGAGTTGAAGAACGTTCTGATCGGGTTCTTATATGACAAAATCGATCCACGATCGATACTTGTGGTCAGGTTTGGGTCTCAGGTGAGCTCAGGCAGAGCTCTCGGGTAGCTCTCTGTAGCCCAAGGTTCTCGGTTCCCCAAGGTTACCAGTGTCACCTTTAAAGTCCGCATCGAAGTCTTTACCCCACCAACCCTCTCGGGTTACGGATCCCAAAGTGATCCCAATGTTCCTGGAAAGCTGGTCGCCGTCGACACCATCCACTGATAAGGAAAATATCGAGTGCATGAACCGATTCTGGGAAATCTGGTTACAATTGCACTCGCAGCGATTTTTGCACCCGGCCCGGCCCTTCGTTGACTTTGGTCATATCGTCAGGTCTTCCTGGAAAAGTCTCGGTCATTGTCGTCAGAGGCAGCCGTTGGCGCCGTTTGTGCGGAAAACTGTGCGGAATTTGAAGTGGAAATTAGTCAGACTGATTTTGCGATCGATCCAATGCTGACTTCGAGTTATTTCGATGGTGATGGATCGAATTTTTTCGAATTTTTTTTTAGACTTCGATTTTTTTAAGACAAGATTTAATTTTGAATATTTCAGATGGGATTTTTTTAAGATCACCTTTGTGAGGACTCTAAAGGATTTTTGTTAGAACTCAATGCGATTTTTTTAAGGACTCTAAGGGAAGGACTCTCTGTCATTTTTATAGGAAATTTAAGGGATTTTTGTCAGGACTTTAAGGGATTTTTGTCAGGACTTTAAGGAATTTTTGTATGGAACTTCATTCTCCAACTTACTCTTCTCCTCAGATCATCACACATTCAAAGCAAATTGAAGCACAAACGAAAACTCACCTGAAATTTAGACAAAATGTTTTCATTAATAATTTGACTTTAGTGTCAAGAGGAAGAGATATAATAATAATGAATTGAAGTGGAAGAAGAGATAATAATAATGAATTAAAGTGAAGAAAGAGATAAAATGAATTTAAGTAGGGATGGTAAGGGATGGAGATAAAGAGTAATTAAAATATTATAATTCGTAAGATCAAAGCAAAGAATGATCTGATTTTAAAATTCAACAGCCTAGGGATGTCAGAGCGAGAAATTCACGACTTTTGACCTCACACCCACTCTCTTTCTCTCACTCTCTCCTCCCCTCTCTCTCTCTCACTCTCTCTCTCTCTCTCTCTCTCACGACCATATTTACTTATCTTTCCTCCCTTGGGGGGTGGAGAAAGAGAGAGAGGGAGATCGTAATCGTGAACTCGCGCTCATTAAGAACTCAAATTTAATGCTGAGAGAGAGAGAGTGAGTGAGAGTGAGAGAGAGAGAGAGAGAAGTCGAGAAGACGATGTCGAATCGGGATGACAGGAAAAACAATGAGAGAAACTTCTACAAAAACAACAACAGGAACTCCTACAAAAACAACAACGAAAGCAACTCCTCCAACAACAACTCCACCCAAACAACAGGAGCATAAAAAATCAATTAAATTGAATTTTCCCGCTTTTCTCTCGCCACAAAGAAAGGAAGAAAATTTAAAGTTCTCCTCGTCGTCGGTCGGTTGGTCGCATCTCAGGCTCGACCTCAGTCGGTCGTCTGAAGTCGACGTCGACCCCCGTCCCTCCCTCAGCCTGGATCCCTGTTTGTCTCTTCCCTTCAGGCTGCAATCTACAGATTTTTGTCCTCTGTTGAATTCAGCAATTCACCAATACAACAAATGAAATAACGACAACGGCAACGACGTCGACGACGACGACGACGACGTTGGCAACAAAGGCGAGAGCAACTGCTTCGACTGCACTAACAAGCTGCACCAAGTGAACCACTGAGAAGCAACAACAATAAAAGTAACGTGACAACAACAAAAGCAAACCCACCAACAACAAACCAACGGCAACAACACCAAAGTAAAAACAACAATAAACCTAACAAGAACAACATAAAAATGAGAGTAGCACCAACAACAACAACAACAACAACAACAAAAAACATCCAATTATTTTATATATTTTTTTTTCAGCTGCTGCTTTGACAAAAGTGGATTATTCTCCACATTCGTTCGAGAATTCGAGTGCACACGACGACTCCATCCCCCCGAACCACCTTCGTCACCCCACCACGAACCCATTGCTTCGACCTCCCTGGGCTTCACTCGGCTTCGAAGCGACTCGGCTTCCAATCGACTCGGTTCAGTTTGGTTCGGCTCGGTTCAGTTTGGTTCGGCTCGCTTCAGCTCGCTTCAGTTCGGTTCGGTTCAGCTTGGTTCATTTCGGGGTTTGGTTCGGCTCTGTTGGGCGCCGAGCGGCGGCGACGTCGTGCTGTGGATGCACATGTGGATGGTGGCCGAAGGGGGAGGGCGGGAAAGAGTTTTAAATATGTTTGCACAACTTCTCACTCATCAGCTCTCGGTGGGAGTGTGAGAGGGAGGGAGGGAGTGTGAGTGAGTGAAGGAGGGAGGGAGTGTGAGCGAGTGAGTGAGAGAACGAAGGAATGAGGGCGGTACCCAGGGCGCATTCGTTGTTCTGTCCCCATCGCATGTGTGTCACTTGTATCGTGTTCCCGGAGGGAGCGAGTGGTTCATTTTGATCCCCCGATGATGGTTGTTAGGAAACATCGCCATTTCCCCCCCATTTTAGAAAACTTACAGCATTAACATAAGAAAGGGACACGACAGCAACATAGAGCGATAAAGAGAGAGAAAGAGAGAGAGAAAGCGGGTGAGTGTGGAGAGAGAGCGCGGGGGGAAAGTTCAAAGTTGAATTCGATACTGAAATTAATTTCACAAACGTTGGTGGCGTCAGACGAGGTTCGAGGAATCGAGGGGTCATCGAGAGAAAACATAGGAAATAGAAGAACAGAGGAAGACATAAAAGGGATGAAAGAACGAATGAAGATGGACAAAATGAGGAAGAAAACATAAACATTAACCAAACTGCAATATTACCATAAGAGTGTGTAATAAATGAGAAAATGAGAAATTTAATAAATGAGAAATTATATTAAACACATAACTGAATAGATTAAAATACTGTTGGGAATGTAATAGTTCTACCAAAATAAGGTATTTAAAACTAAAACGGAACAAAATTCAGAAAACTTCAAAAAATCTAATTTATTTCATAAAACTCAAATTTGATTTAAGAAAATTCAAAAATCGATTACTGAAACTCGAAATTCAAAAGACTAAGGTATCTAAAACCAAAAAGGAACAAAGAAAACTTCAAAAAATCAAATTTATTTCATAAAACTTAAATTGGATTTCAGAAAATTCAAAAATCGATTTTTGAAACTCGAAATTCATTTTCGGAAATCTCAAAAACATTCGATTTCTTTTCAAAAAAAAACTGAAATTCGATTACAGAAACGAGAAATTTCATTTCAGATACGAGAAATTTCGATTTCAGAAAACTCAAAATTCGATTTCAGAAAACTCAAAATTCGATTTCAGAAAACTCAAAATTCGATTTCATGTGTTAAATTAAAAAATACATTGATCATTTGATAAAAATTCTTCCATTATAAAATGTCTAATTAAAATCATGAACATAATCCTAATTTTTAACTACTATAGATCCTAAGTTGATGATGTTGGGAAAGAACCCGCTTGACCTCTTCCAAAGAATGAAAACAATTCCGAAGCCGCTGTGGGGGCGGGACACCAGCCCTCTCGCCCCTCATTCACCAAGCTGAGAGAACCATTCGAGAATCTCTCGAATCCGCGTTCGACTCGGTGACACATTTTCTAGAGAGGCGCGAGAAAGAGTGAGAAATGTGATGTTGCAACGATTCGATTGCTGTCATTTGCCATTGTTGTTGTCTTAGTTTTTCTTATTGTTGTTACTTTTGTTCTTGTTGTAGCAATAATACCAGTTGGTGTTGGCTCTTGCCGAAGTCGTTGTTTTTGTTGTTATTGTTGTTTGTGGTGATCGAAAATAGCACGCCGTTGATTCTTGAATTGTTTTGTTTTCGAGTCGCCTTCGCTTCGCTTCGAGAGTGAAGGAGAGGGAATGATGAGGAGAGAGGGGGAAGGGGTTAGTGTAGAGTCTGTCGTCCGACACCGCAACTAGACTCCGCGATTGACTCCGAAATTAACCAAGTGTGACGACGACACCATAAAAATCCCAACTTATTAGGGTCAAGTAGTGCGCGCCTCTCGCACTCAAGCTTGCTTTTGTATGTGTGTGTGTGTGTGTGTGAGTGAGTGAATACCTCGGAATGTGTGTGTGTGAATACCTAGAAGTGTGTATGAGAGTCCATCGGAGTGTGTGTATGTGAGTCCATCGGAGTGTGTGTATGTGAGTCCATCGGAGTATGTGTATGTGTTGTCCCTTAGAATTTGTGTATATGAGTCTCTCAGAATGTGTGTGTGTGTGAGGAAAGCGTTTCCAGCCATGTTTGGCTGGAGGACACAGAGGACATTAAAGGGACTCGAAGACAGATCGAAATCGAATCGAACCCGTTCATTATCGTCTTGTCGACAAGTTCTCGAGTCCTGGAAGTCGTGAATTCTCAAAACCACGAATTCTCGAAGTCTTGAATCATCGAAGCCACGAATTCTCGAAGTCTTGAATCATCGAAGTTTCAAATTCTCGAAGTCTTGAATCCTCGAAACCGTGAATTCTCAAAACCGTGAATTCTCGCGAACCCGCGAATCCTCGAACAACCTGCTGCAGACTGCAAATTAATGGGGAAAACACCGAAAAGTAAACATTTGGGGTCGTGACGAGGGAAGCGAGAGGTTCGAGAGGTCGGGATTCGGATGATGCCGAGTTCAGCAAAGTTTCGTGTGAAATTTCATCATTGAATTCTCCTGCCGAACGATGCAGACGATGACGAGGACGACAAACGACGACGATGAAGGTGGGCAGGAGGAGGAGGAGACGTGGAGGGGCGAGAGGATGAGGAGGCGAGGAGGGAGAGGATGAGGAGGCGAGGGCCGTGAGGATGAGGAGACGAAAAGATGAGGAGACTAGGGGCCATGAGGGATGAGGAGGGAGGTCTCGATGGTTGTTGAAGCACATCCTCGGGCGACAGGACATGCGCAGATTAGAGCTTTGTGAAAATCGTTGCTTTTGCTAAACTTAAAGCTCTTTAAGTTTATTTTTAGATGAAGAAGCGAACAGTGAAAACGCTTCCTCATTGGAAATTAAACCACGCCCTCCCCGCCCACTGACTTCCACGAGACTCAGGGGATGGTGGAGAAGGAGATGGAGCTATAGATGAAGCTGATTTAATATAGATTTATATAGAAGGCTGATTTAAATTATTAAAATCGACAAATATTTGAAAGGAAATTGCGGCGCAATGCATACGAATGCGTTAGAGGATAAAGAAGGAGAGATAGAGAGAGGGGAAAGGTGTGAAAGAGAGAAGGAGAAACTTCGGTAAATCGTTGCGCCTGGAATCCTAAGCAGAGAAATCCTAAACAGAGAGGACCAGGATCGAAAGCGGGGAGGTGGACAACGATTGACCGAAGGAAGGGATGCGGAGGTCTTCGGGAGAGATCAGGGGATCTTGGTGAGGGATCTGGGGGAGCTTGGGGAAGAATCCAGGATCCTTAAAGAGGGATCCAGAGGGTCTTGAAAGAGACTCAAAGCATAGAAAAAGTCATAGACACCTTTAGAATGAGACGAAAGTGGGTTGAGAAGGACAACGATAGGGTTGAATAGATAAGGAGACGGGGAAGAAGGAGAAGAGGAATGTGACCATGTGGAAACAAAGAGGAAGAGAAGAAACCGAAAGAGAAAGAACCGAAGAGAAAGAACCGAATGAGAAAGAACCGAATTAAAATAAAATTAAACCGATGAAAAGGCCACAAAGGAAGGAATCAATATGTGAAAAGAGAAAGAGAAGAAAATATACATAGAATTAATATAGAAAAATATAGGAATTAATATAGAGAATTTAGGAATTAATATAGAAAATTTAGGAATTAATATAGAAAATTTAGGAATTAATATAGAAAATTTAGGAATTCATATAGAAAATTTAGGAATTCATATAGAAAATTTAGGAATTCATATAGAAAATTTAGGAATTAATATAGAAAATTTACGAATTAATATAGAAAATTTAGGAATTAATATAGAAAATTTAGGAATTAATATAGAAAATTTACGAATTAATATAGAAAATTTAGGAATTAATATAGAAAATATAGGAATTATATTAAGAAAATATAGGAATACATAAGAAAATTTAGGAATTAATATAGAAAATTTAGTAATTAAACATAAAAGAAGGATGAAATAGGAAGTAGAAAGCGAAGAGATTGGCGAGTGATGAAAAGAGATAGAAAGTTATATTTTGCACGCCCTCCGCCGTGATCGAAAGAGACAACAACAACAAATGTATATTTGCCAGACCACATCGACCCACGGCCACAGCCAGACTTTCGTGACCTTTGACTGAAGCTCGAACTCAACTCATTGTCATAGCAACAACAATAACAATTACAACAATAACACCTAATAAAAACAGCAACAATAACAGAAATTATAACAATAATAACAACAACAATAACAGAAATAATAACAACAGCCAAAACAATAACAATAAGAACAAGAACAAACAGTAATAACAACTTCTACATATAAACAAATACCTGACAAATTTCCAAATGCCAGCTTGTTGCCAAGTGGCCGATCGACTCCACCTCCGACCCCGCCCCCCTCGTCTCACACAACGCCCCCCTCATTCCACTTGCCCCCTTCTCCCTCTCCATCATCGCGTAAATGAGAGCGAATGCAAAATGGCGACAGACGGAAATTAAATGTCACTTCCGGTTGCCCGCTGACAAGTCGTTGACGTCGTCGTTGTCGACACCGTCGCCATGGGTCGCTCTTTTCAACCTTCGTTCGTCCTGTGGATGGCGTGTCGAGTCACAACAACAACAACAATCACACACACACACACATATACTCAGATAGACATACATACAAACAAACAAACAAAAAGACAAAAAGACAGACATACAAACGACAGTGTTGCCACTTTATGCAAAACACTTGTCAGTCAAAGAAGAAGAGAACATCGCGTCCCAGGACGCAACAATCAGCGGCGATGGCTGGCAACAACAACAACAGCAATAAAAACAAGAACAACAACAGCACATGGAGATGGCGACAACAACAACAGCAAAAGAAGATGACGACAACGACGAGGACGACGATGGAATAAAAACCATCATCACCATTTTAATAAAAAGGTCGCGAAGGGAGGTCACGAGGGTCGATGAGAAGGAGGAAGATGGGTGGGAGAGAGAAGTGAGAGAGAGGGAGAGATTCAACAGCAACATGCTAATATCGCCGATGAGTTGCTGCGATGGGCGCTAAGGAGCAATTCGTAGGCAGCCGCGGGAGCTTAAGGAGAGAGAGGAGAATGAGGTGGAGGAAGGGGAGAAGAAAAGGGGCGAAGAAAGAGGGAAGGAAGGGGCGAAGAAAATAGGGAAGAAAGGGCAGGGGGTCCAACAAATTGGAGGCAACATTCCAAAGGCAACAATTGCGGCGACGTCGGCAACAGAGCAACAAATGACAATCGGCAGCAACAGTGACAGCAACAGCAACAGCAACAGAAGAACAGAACAAAAATGATGTCACATGTTGCTGTTGCTGCTTCTACCGTGGATTCTGCATGGATTCTGTCTATGTTGTTGTTGTTGTTATTGTTGTTGTTGTTATCGTTGTTGTTATTACTGTTGTTATTGTTGTCATTACTGTTGTTATTGTTGTTATTATTTTTGTTGTTATTATTGTTATTGTTGTTGTTGATATTGTTGTTATTATTGTTGTTGTTGATATTTTTGTTATTATTGTTGATGTTCTTGTTGTTATTATTTTTGTTGTTATTATTGTTGTTGTTATTATTGTTGTTATTATTGTTGTTGATATTTTTGTTGTTATTATTGTTGATGTTCTTGTTGTTGTTATTGTTGTTGTTATTGTTTCTGTGATTATTGTTGTTTTTGCTAAACATTTTGTGCCATAACGCAAAACGATTGCGAAATAAATGACAATAACAATAACAACAACACCAAGTTAGAGATAGAGAGAGAGAGAGATATAGAGAAAGAGCACAAATGAGCGAGAGAGGAGAAGAACCCAAAGAAGAAGCAGAGCCGACGACTGCGCAGCCGACTGCGACGCGACAGTGGACATCGTTTCGTTTCGGTGACGCCATCAGAGTGAAGAGGCGACTGTGTGTATGTATGTGTGTTGGGGGGGAAAAGGCGTATGTATGTGTGTTGGGGGGCGAGGAAGACTCGTGTATGTGTGTGTGTTTATGTTTGAGCTTCAGAGACTTAATTAAATTAAAAAGAACCATAAATGAAATTAAGATGATAATTAAATCGATTAGTTATCGATTTCGATCAAAACGCAAAAGGGCGAAAATTTTGTAAATTTGATGATTGTTGTTGTTGTCGTTGTCTATTTAGGTTGTTGTTGTTGCCAATTTGTGTTGTTGTTATTGCCCATTTGTGTTGTTGTTGTTGTAGCCAATTTTCGTTGTTTTTGTTGTCAATTTGAATTGTTTTCTTATCGATAAAACTTGGATAATGAATCGATAATCTCTTCGGATGATAGTATAACGATATCAGGGCGATTGTTTTCGAAGGCTTTTGAAGATTTCACTCCAATGAATAATTCTTCCAAACTCTTCCCGCAGATGGCAACGCTGTGTCAACGGCGTCAACACCGCATTAAACGCAAATATTCCAAACGAATCAAAGGAAGAGGAAGAGAGAAAGAGTGAGCGACAGAGAGAAGGAGAGCGAGAAGAGAACTACGATTCGCACCGGGCGAGGAGCGATATCTTTCGCAGCAGGTGGCAACACGGCTCGAATCTGCTCGACTCCTTCTAATCAATGGTTGCTTTCAATGGCAGTAAAGCCATCAATTACATCGGGTGACTGCAGCAATAACAACAATAACAAGAACAACAAAGTAAACAAACAAATGGCACCAACAACAACCAAAATACAAACAACAACAATAACAATAAATGACTACCCTCGTTCGCTTGTGAAACTTCCAAAATGAGTTTATCGATTTTAAGTCCAATCAAAGTCACCACACGCTGCCACTCAACACACGCGCGTGCATGTGAAGAAGAAACTCACCTCACCCCACACACCCCACCACACTCTGCTTCATCACACCCCACTCTCTGCTTCACCACACCACGGCTCGTCGCAACACACCTCATCACACCTCAGTTCACTTCTCTTCACCTCGCCCAGTGGGAGGCGGTGGGTTCCGCATTCTCACCACAAAACAAACAGGTTGCCGCATAGTGGGAGAGAGAGAGAGAGTGAGAAAGGGGGAGGAAGAGGAGATAAAGAGAGAAGGACAGAGAGAAGTGCGAGGGTGGGCGTGTTTTTGGGGGCGGCAAATAGGAGTAAACGTTGAAAATTGTTGGATAAGAAATTAAACACGACGCACACAGAACCAAACGGAAGGAGAACGAAGCCGAACAAAAACGAGCCGAACAGAACGAAGGCGAACAGAACGGAGACGAACCGAACGAAGGCGAACCGAACGGTGGCGAACAGAACGAGGGGAACAGAACGAAGCCGAACCGAACGGAGGCGAACAGAACGTAGCCGAACCGAACCCAACTGAACCGAATGGGAATCCGAGAAGCCGAGAAGGGAAGAGCGAGACGGAGACACTTCTGATGAGGATGAGAAAGAGGAGGGCAGCCGCAAGGCCGAGTGGAGGGACGAATGAATGGATGCGATTAAGGGCGTCGATGGTGGCGCGACGGGGTGTGTGAGAGAGAGAGAGAGAGAGACGCCTTTCATTTGGCACATAAAATCTTCGCAAAGGTGGCAACTCCAACAACCTCCGCTTTGTTCGTTTTTCGATTTAATTGGCAATCCGACCCCCGATGCAAACGCAAATTTTAATCATTGCGGAAAGTTTGTCCTGTCGTCAATTCCTTCATTCGTCCCAGTTTTTCACTAATTCATTTATTCCTGCTTTCGTCCACTGAAAACCTTCGTTGGAGTTCTTTAAATTGTCAGTGCAAATCGTTTAATCCAGAAGAGAATTTTTTTAAGGTAGAAAAGTGGATAATTGAGGAATCGCTTTCAAGAACTCAAAGTTGGTAAGATAAAATGTAGCATTTTTAATGATATTCCTAATTTTCAATAAAATTTAGCTTTTTCAAAAATTTCATTAAAGTTTAAAAATTTTATTAAATTTAATAATTTTTATAAAATTAAAAAAAAAATTCAAAATCAAAATTTTCAATGAAAATTCAAAATTTTTAATGAAAATTCAAAATTTTCAATGAAAATCAAAATTTTCAATAAAAATAAAAATTTTCAATAAAATTCTAAATTTTCATCAAAAAATTCATAAAATTATTCAATAAAATTCAAAATTCTCAATAAAATTCAAAAATTCAATAAAATTCAAAAATTTAATAAAATTCAAAATTTTCGATAAAAATTCAAAATTTTCGATAAAAATTCAAAATTTCGATAAAAATTCAAATTTCGATAAAAATTCAAAATTTTCGATAAAAATTCAAAATTTTCATTAAAAAATTCAAAATTTTCAATAAAATTCACAAAATATTGTCTGATATATAGTAATATAAGGGATATTCTCGATATAATACTCGGTGATATTCGTCAGAACTATTCTATTTTATATTTATGCAAGTCAACTCGTTGGCTTCAATTGAAAACTGGGGTGCAAATCGGAAAAGCCTCCATCGAAGCGCAGTAAACAGGCCATTTTCGACGATTAGCTCGACACAGGCCGCCCATCTCGTTTACTCTCGCACTCTCTGAACCCTCCTCTCACTCCCACTGAACCTCCCTTTCGACTCCTCTGGGTCTCTCTCTCTCTCTCTCTCTGGCTCAATCGCATTCCCGTTGGCCACCAACCCTGCAGGATATGCTGGCGATGAATAAATATCCTTGTTAACCGGCTCGACCCGGTCAGAAGAAGTCGGCCACGAGGGGCGGGAGGCGGCGGGGGTGGTTGTCGTAATTGGGCGGAAGTGAAGCGTAAAAAAGCGCAATAAATGAATATATAAAGGATTTGCGTGCATGCAAATGCGACGTAAGAACAACGTTGACGGGGCCGCAAAGAGTAATGTGGTGACGATGATGACGACAACGACGACGATGAAAACGACAACAACAACAAGAACGATTGGTGCGTAGAGCGAGCGACCTGCGTCAGTCGAACTTTAAAAACAACTTCAAAGGATCTATAAATAGAGAGAGAGAGAGAAAGAAACCAAAACCAAAAAAAACAATAGCAACAAGAAAACGACTAACAATAACAACAAAACCAATGACAACAAAAAAACCAATGACAATAACAAAACCACTAACAACAAAAAAACCAATGACAATAACAAAACCACTAACAACAAAAAAAACCAATGACACTGACATTGTAGACAACAAGTTGGGGTTATTTCTGGAATTGTCATCGGGTTATCTTCCTCTTTACGCCTCAACCTTCAACCTCCTCTTTCTTCTTCCTTCAACCTCCACTTTCTTCTACCTTCAACCTCCTCTTTCCTCAACCTTCAACCTCCTCTTTCTTTCTCTGAGTCCAAGAATCTCGGTGGGCGAGGCGTAGGTGGAAAATCGTGGAAGACTCCCGAAGGTAGAGAGAGGTCGACTTCATGGTGGGTGAGAAGTAAGAGGTCCACTTCGTTGAGGAAGGCGAGAGGTCGTTTTCGAGAAGGAGGGCGAGAGATTCTTCATCTTCGAAGAGAAGCGGATGGCGTTCACTAACACGACTAGAAGACATGTCGAAGACACCTGAAACCTGATGATCGATGGACTTTCGACTCGGGGGGATTCGAATCGACGCCGAAGAGCATCGAGAAGGAGCCGAGGAGCCTCGAAAAGGTGTCGAAGAGCTGCGGGAAGGAGCCGTGGAGCTTCAAAAAGGAGCAGAAGAGCATCGAGAAGAAACCGAGGAGCTTCAGGAGATTGTTGTAATCAAAGGTGAAGGTTTCCAAATTCGACGACTTTTTCATTTCATGGATTAGATTTTTCCCCTTCAAGGTGAACTACTGCTGGACAATTGAACTCGTGTCGAATGCATTGGATTGACGCCTTCCTACGATGCGTCTTCTATTTTGAGAACTATCCATTCACATGTGATTTCCTTTCGAAGAAGATCCTTCGTAACAAATCACTTCCTTAGGTGATGAAAGAGAGGTTTCTATGAGAAGAGAAGTTTCTTTGAGAAAAGAAGTTTCTTTAAGAAAAGAAGTTTCTTTGAGAAAAGAAGTTCCATTGAGAAGAGAATTTTTATTGAGAAAAGAAGTTTCTTTGAGAAGAGAAATTCCATTGAGAAGAGAAATTCCATTGAGAAGAGAATTTTTATTGAGAGAGAAATTTCTTTTGGAAAGAAGTGTCTTTGAGAAAGATGTTCCTTCATCAGACGATGGACAAAACTACACGATTTCTCCCGAATCGATGTCATCTCCTCGAGACCTTTGCTTTGCTTTGACTGGAGCCCAAAGAAAACCCCCCATCAAAGACTCCTCAGACATCGTCTCCCCCCGTTCACATGGCTCGTAGGGTTCACTGCAACTAAAGCTAATCGATTCCGTCGTTGAGATTTTTATTAGAAAATCCACACTCCACATGTTTGAAGAACCGAAAATTGGACCCCAATCGAGCGAGTCGAAACTCATTCAACCGATCAACCTCCGAACTCCTCATCATTGCTCAACATCCATCTCCTCATAACCGATTTGATTTCCTCACCAACTACCTTCTCAAAGCCCAACTCTTCAACATCCACCTCTTCATCGCTGAACTCTTCACCATTCAACTCCTCATCGTTCGGCTCCTCACCATCCACCTCTTTACCAACAAACTTCTCATCCACCTGCTCCACTTCCCACTTCCCATACAGTGGATCGATTTCGTAGTTCATTTTGGCCTATGCTCAGATCCGGTGAGGAAGGTTTAGCAAACACCTTCAGGGGGCGCTTCGCTTCAGTGTGTGTGTGAAATTTGGGGGACTTCAGTGTGTGTGTGGAATTCGGGGGAGATCCAGTGTCTGTGTGTGGAATCCTCTGCCCTCTTTTGGCCCCCGTTGGGTTTCCTTCGAAGCCGTGTTTATTTTGCTGCAAATCCGCACTCAACCGCAGGCCTTCGTCTGGCTCCACAGTTTGGCAAACTCTCGCTCACTTCGTCCCATGGTGCGCCCCGCTCTCTCTTCATCCCATGGTGCGCCCTCTCTCTCTCTCTCTGCCCCATGATGCGTCCCGCTCTCTTCGTCCCACGGTCCTCTTTCTCCATCCCATGGTGCGCCCTCTCTCTCTCACCCTCTTCTGCACGCTGCTTATTGCTCGGAGCGCTCTCTTCCACTCAATCGCACGCTCGCTCTCTCTCATTCATTGCCTCGCCCTCCGCTTCCTCATCCACTACCTCGACCACCGCTTCCTCATCCACTGCTTTGGCCTCATCCTCCCACTTCCTCCCACCACATGCGACCCACCCTCGTCGAGTTCGACTTCGTTTGAGGGTGTTTTTCGGACGCCGGAGCTTCTCTGAAACGTAACTTGGGGAGCTCGAGATATGGAAGAGCAAGCGAGGAGCTTGAAATGAGATTGAGGAGTGAAGTGAGGAGCTTGAAATGAGATTGAGGAGTGAAGCGAGGAGCTTGAAATGAGATTGAGGAGTGAAGTGAGGAGCTCGAAATGGGGATTGAGGAGGAGCGAAGCGAGGAGTTTCAAATGAGATTGAGGAGGAGTGAAGTGAGGAGCTTGAAATGGGGGCTGAGGAGCACACAATGACTCGATATTCATAGCATAGCGAAAAGCAGAGGATTTGAATAAAAACACGTCCCGATCTCGCGCACGTCTCTCGGCCTCATCTCAGCCCACGTCTCACGCCCTGGTCTCAACCCATGTCCCGCGGCCTCAACTCAACCCACGTCCCTCGTTTCAGCCCACCCTCATCATCCTGTTCTCATCCCAAAACCGTTCTCGTCTTCCTCCTCCTCCTCCTCTTCCTTCCCCCCCAATCATGTGAGATCTGCGAATTATTAATTTTATTTGATGTCTGGGACACTTCGACTGTGACTGCGCGACATCGATTCGAGATTCAGCTCCAGCAACGAATGCGAAAGGATTCGACAAGAGGTGGAAAGCAGGAAAGAAAGCTTTTGGCATCATAATAAAAGTAATTGAGTTCCGTTCCTTCAACGTCGCGTTCTCCCTTCTTTCTCTCTTACTCTCTCTATCTTTCTCTCTCTTACTCTTTCTATCTTTCTCTCTCTTACTCTTTCTCTCTTACTCGTTCTATATTTCTCTCTTACTCTTTCTCTCTTTCACTCATACTCTTTCTATCTTTCACTCATACTCTTTCTATCGTTCAGTCTTACTCTTTCTATCGTTCAGTCTTCCTCTCTATCTATCTAAATCTCTCTTCTTCTCTCTTGAATTGAAGTCAGAGGAATCCCTGCGAATGAGCTGCCAGATTGTGCGAAATTCAACATAAAATGCGAAAATGCAACCCCAATTCGGAAGCTGTCTCGAGTGGATTTTGCTCGGCTCCAAAGAAGAAGATGAAGATGTGGGGGGAGGATGAAGATGAAGAGAGGATGAAGGCCAGGTTTCACGTCGTATGGAATCTTCCTGGATATCTCGAAGCTCCCCAGTTGAGGATCACAAAGGCACCCTTGGGACTAGGTCTCGTCCTCAAGATCAAGAGGCCAGAATTTCCAATGAAACTTCCTTCCCAAGAAGGAGACGAATTTTCGTATCAAAAGATTACAAGGTGGAGATGAATTGATGAATTTCCGATGATGACTTCAAGGGAACGAATGGTGAGAAAAAGAAGAAGGAATCGAGTGGAACGAATAATGCAATTGGAATTATTGATCAAAGAACGAAGTGGATGGAAAAAAGAGATCCACAGGTCTTTCAACCTGAGTTAAATGTCGCTCATACGCCTTGAAATCTCAGAGCAAACAAGCGAAATGAACAGAAATAAGCTGATATTTCACAATATAAGCTGATATTTCACAATATAAGCTGATATCTTGTAAAGAAAAAAATCACATAAATTAACAATAGCTTTTATAACAAAAATAGCTGACCAAGCTAACGAATGGCCGTCAAAGGAAAATCCATGGATTTTCACTTTCAAGGCCTTTTCTTCAACCTCTTCCAACTCTTCAACCTCTTCCAACTCTTCAACCACTTCCAACTCTTCCACCGCTTCCACCCCTTCCTCCTCTTCAACCCCTTCTTCCTCTTCTACCCCTTCTTCCTCTTCCACCTCTCCTTCCTCCTCTTGTCTCCTCCTGCCTTCTCCTCCTTCTTTTCCTTCTTCGCCACGACAAGCTTTTCACTTGCCGTCGAGGAGTTTAATTAATAAGAAAACCAACATACCAGCAATAAAAACAACAATAAAAATAATAACAATTGCCGGTATTACAATTTATACAGCAGGCAAGCAGTGAAAATTGAAAGAGGAGAAGAAGGAGTGGAAGTTGAAGTTGAAGGAGAAGAAGGAGGAGAAGGAGAAGAAGGAGAAGAAGAAGTTGAAGGAGGAGAAGAAGTTGAAGGAGGAGAAGGAGAAGAAGGAGAAGAAAACGAAGCAGACGAGGCTCAACTTGCAATAAATTAATTGCAAACATTTTTCAATCGGTGCTCGTTGGCAACAGCCAAACAAACAATCACACACACACACACACACACAGACAGACAAACATACAAACACACATACAGAAACACATACAAACACTCAGACACACACACATACACACGATTCTGTGTGGTTTTTCTTCGTCTGGTGAATTTTCATTTTCTTTTCACTTCAGTTGCTGTTGTTGTTGTTGTTGTCGGTGTTATATTATTATTGTTGTAGCAATTGCTTTCTTTTCGCATTTCTTTTTCGATTGGATCGAAGAGAGGAAGCAAGACCAACAACAAAAATAACAACAACAAAAATAGCAACAACAAAAATAGCAACAACAAAAATAACAACAGCAACAAAAATAGCAACAACGACGATAACACAGACGGCAGTGAAAATATTTAAATGTAAAACAACAACAACAACGATTGCAATAGTGAAATAAATGAAGAGAAAATTAAACGCACCAACAACAACAACAACAATAATAGCAACAATATCAACAACAACAACATCGACAGAAACAACGATAACACCAACAACAACAACAACAATAATAAATGCGAATTTAAAACGAAAGCTGAATGCGTTTTCGCTTCAATTAAATTCCCCCCGAGAGCCGAGCCAAAAAGGCGGGAGCAGCCAACGGAGCAATTGGAGGATTAAGAAAAATTGGGAGAAAGGAAGAGAAAAGTGGAAGAAGAAGGAAGAAAGAAGGAAAAAAAGGAAGGAATAAGATGATGAAAAATGAGAGAGAAATAAGGAAAAGGAGGTAGAAATAAAACAGAAATGCGAAAGAAGAAAGAACAGAATGAGATAGATGGATAGTGAAATGAACGAGAGTGAAGAGAAAACTGAGGTGTGCAAAAGAGAGACGAGATAGAAAAAACGTTCCAAGTGCACGTGGGCCGAGGAATATGACGAAAACCGAACCGAGCCGAATCGAATTCCTGCCTCCGAACGGATAAACACCGAGAGCCGAAGTCGATCTCGCCACGCGAACGCTTCATTCTTCGGCTCCTCAATTAGCCTCGGGTCGCTTGAGCTTCTGGTTCGCATATCGCTTCCTCTCTCTCTCTCTCTCTCTCACACGACGCATCGCACGATCGGTCGGCTGTCGGTCGGTCGATGGCGAGCGAAGAAGCCGAAGGGAAGAAGAAGAAGCAAGGTTTTGTTTATTTTCGCGACTTTTCCTGACGGACGTCGCTCGAGCGATTTCCAAGCGCTTTTCTCCGTTTACTTGCAGCACTTGTTATTGTTTTTTTTTCCTCGTACTTGTTGTTTTTCATTTTGTTGTTGTTTTCTATTTTATGTTGTTTCCTATTTTGTTTTTTCTTATTTTGTTTTTGCTTCTTTTTTAGCAATTGCTATTTTTGTTGTTGCTTCTTTTTTAGCAATTGCTATTTTTGTTTTTGCTTCTTTTTTAGCAATTGCTATTTTTGTTGTTGCTTCTTTTTTATTTTCCTATTTTTGTTGTAGCTTCTTTATTATTTTCCTATTTTTGTTGTTTCTTTTTTTTTGCTATTTTTGTTGTTTCTATTTTTGTTTTTTCCTTTTTTTGTTGTTGCTATTTTTTGTTGTCGCTTTTTTTGTTATTTCTTTTTTGATATTTTTGCAGTTTTTTTTTCTTTTTTGATATTTTTTTCTTCAGTTTTTGTTTTTTTCATTTCATTTCATTTTTTTCATTTATTATTGTCTCTAGTGTGGAATGAAATCTTCCACAAAACACGTCGAGCGGAAGAAGACCAAGGTTTCGACGACTACGTCATCCGACGATTGACTGACAGACTTCTCGACGCGTGTCACTCACTCAGTCATTGTCTCTTTCTCTCGCTCACTCTCTCTCTCTCTCTCCACCATTCACTCTATCTCTCTCTCTCCACCATTCACTCTATCTCTCTCTCTCTTCGTCAATCTCCTCGTCACTCACCACACCTTCCTAAACTCTACCCTCTCTCTCTCTCTCTCTTTCTCTCCACCCACGACACGATGGCGGTCGTGGCACGTTCTGCTGTTCGTCGTCTCCATAGCGGTAAATCGCGAGCAACTGACTGAGTGATTGAGATCGGTGGAGGGGAATGAGGAGAGGGGGATGTTTTCTTCTGACCTTTGACCCTGGGATTCGATGATTGCCAATGGTCGAAAAAAAATAAGACTTTTGCCAATAACCGAAAAAATAAGACTTTTCCGATAGCCGAAAGAAAAAGGAACCTTTTAGAAATTAGCAAAATAAATAGAAGACTTTTGAGATAAATAAACAATTCTCTCTTATTCGATTCCACAGAGGAGAAACCAAGAGACAAATTCTTCAAATTCAAATTGAATGAAACTGATATTGTTGAGGGAGGGAGGGAAGTGATTTAGAAGGGAGCGTGGGCTTCCTTGATTAAGGGTTGATGGAGGTCCCTGGTTTAGGGTTGATGGAGTTCCAAGCTTCATTTCGAATGATCTCCAAAGAGTTGATGAAATTCTAAAATCGACATGTGGAAGAAGAGACCAGAAACTCCTCGAAACTCCCCTGAGACTCGATATTCCTCGGTCATGAGACAGAGTTGAAGCTCTTGCGAATTTCGATCTCGATGTTTCCTCACTCTTCTCTCCCTCTCTCGCTTCCTCCCTCCCTCTCTCGGCTTCCTCCGTCCCCGCGATACCCAGCGAACGACGAACGAAACCTGAGACTTCGTTTCGCATGGCACTTAAAGCGATCGCAGAGATTTATGCAGTCGGCAAAGGCGGCAGCATAACATAAGAAATAGCAACAAAAGCAACAATAATATAACTAGCAATGGCAACAACAACAATATAACTAGCAATAATAACAACAATACCAATGGCAACAACAACAATATAACTAGCAATAATAACAACAACAAACAACAACTTAAAAAGCTCATCGTCATCACAGCCTCGCCCACAACAACTCGAGTCGCGCTCGACTTGGGCCAAAAATCGCAAAAGTTTTTAAAGCGAAAACATTTTTTTTTTTTTGCGTTTTTTTGTTTTGTGTTTTTCTCCTTCTTTCGATTTGGTGGAACGGTTTGTTTGGTTGTTGGTTTGTTGTTGTAGGTTGTTGTTGTTGTTGTTGTCGTTTCGTTCATTGGAGTGTCGCTCGAATATTGGAGCAACAGAGCAGAAGCAACAAGAAGAACAATAACAACAACAAGAGGAACAACAAAAATAAGAAGAACAACAATAACAACAACAATAAGAACAATAACAATAAGAGGAACAACAACAATACGAAGAACAATAATAACAATAAGAAGAACAACAACAAGAAAAAGAAGAACAACAACAACAATAATAACACCAACAAATACGAAGAGTCTGAAAAAAAGTAATGAGGTCAGCGAATCTGTTTCGTTGTTGTTGTTGTCGTTGTTGTTGTTGATGTCGTTGTTGTTGTTGATGTTGTTGTTGTTGTTGATGTCGTTGTTGTTGTTGATGTCGTCGTTGTTGTTGTTGTTGTTATTATTGTTGTTGCCCGACTTCTCTGCACGCCGCGATACAACTGTAAGCTGTATCTATGAGATGCAGATACCAACTACGCCGCAGTCTCCACACGCCACGTCTCATTCGACCCCCCCCCCCCCCCCTTCTTTCCCTTCTACCCACCCCTTCCTTCTACAGGTTGAAACGTCTGCAGTTCGAATTCTAGAAATGCCTTGGAAATAATAGATATTTCACCATCTTTCAGATATTTCACCATCTTCCTTCATCGCCGCTCCCCATATATCGTCTTCTACTTGGTTTTTTCACTTCATCTTCCATTTTGTTTCTCTCTTCTTCTTCTTCACGGTTTTTGTCTTCTTCTTCTCTTCTAGATTTCCCTCTTCTTCTTCTCGGTTTTCCCTCTTCTTCTTCTAGATTTCCCTCTTCTTCTTCTCGGTTTTCCTCTCCTCCTCCTCCTCCTCCTCTTCTTTTTCTTTGTTGTTGGACCCAATGTCCCCTCACCTCACTCCTCTCAATCCATGTCGATTTTATGCTCAGCAAATTCGCTTCAAGTTGCAATTTGTAAATGAAAACAATTATTTTGAAATAATTGCCAAACGACGATATATTCATATCTGATGGATTGATATATTCGCAACTTGCAGATGATCTTGAGGCAAATGCTTGGGATGCATTTGAATAGAGATGGACCAAGAAACCGAAACTTGGTTCGGAATCTATCAGGGGAAAACTACAAAAAACTCTTTTTGCTTTGGTGTCAGATCAGATCAAATCAAACGATAATTGAAATCAAGCAATTGTTGAAATCAGTTTGGAACCAAGTGATGGATGAAATCCAGCAATAGATGAAATCCAGCAATAGATGAAATCAAGCAATAGATGAAATCAATCAATATAGAATATAGGATGAAGAATGAAGGATAAAGGATTGATGAGGGGAGAATGGTACGAGCAAAAAAAATAGGACATGATATGGAAGATTAGTTAAATATGTGCCCATTGTCTGATTGTCTGTACTCACCACATGAACGCTGCTCTGCAAATTCCCGGCCAACAACGCCGCCTCCGTTGGTTTCTTCTCCGTCTTCTTGGCGGCCCGCTTGTTCTTGCTCTCGAGAAAGCGTTTCTGCAATGCTGTCGTCTCGTGATTCTGTTGCTCGCAAACGGTGCTGAAAGTCTGTTCGTATCGTGGTACGCAATCTGTTTGACGGCGGCGATAGTTTTCCATACGTCGCCGCAGGCGATCGAACATTTGTTGACGTTTTGGTGGGACAAGATCTGGGCCGGGTCCGCTGCCGGGGCCACCGGGGACGGTGTTGGGGCCGCCGCCCATCGGGCCGTTTCCGCCTCCCCCCATCGGGCCGTTTCCGCCTCCCCCCATTGGTCCGTTGCCTCCACCAGATCCTGGACCGACTCCGACTCCGACGCCGCCCAAACCGCCAGCCGCCGCCGGATTGAAGGGCGAATGTTGTTGTTGCACATTCTGTTGCTGTTGCTGCTGTGGATGATGATGTTGTTGTTGTTGTTGCACATGAACCTGCTGTTGCTGTTGCACATTGTGAAGCTGTTGTTGTTGCTGTGATGCCTGCAGTTGTTGTTGCTGCTGCGACACTTGCAATTGTTGTTGCTGCGACACTTGCAATTGTTGTTGCTTGCGACACTTGCAATTGTTGTTGCTGCTGCGACACTTGCAATTGTTGTTGCTGTGCGACACTTGCAATTGTTGTTGCTGCGACACTTGCAATTGTTGTTGCTGCTGCGATGCCTGCAACTGTTGATGTTGCTGCAGATGGAGGCCCAGCGTTTGCTGTTGATGCAATTGTTGTTGTTGATGATGTTGCAAATGTTGTTGCTGTTGCAATTGAAGGTTCAATTGTTGATGTTGTTGTTGCTGTTGATTGTGTTGCGGTTGATTGTGTTGTTGTTGCTGTTGTTGTTGTTGATTGTGTTGTTGCTGTTGTTGTTGTTGATTGTGTTGTTGTTGCTGCTGTTGGGCGGCTGCCTGGCTGGCGCTCTGGAATACCGGAAGTCCTCCCGCATCCATAAATGCAATTTTATAATATTGGGCTCGTCCTTGTTGCCGTTGCCCTTCGTGTCTAGACTACGAAGTGCCCCGAATTCAACAAAGGATCAAGCAACCACTCGGCTTTCGGAGGAGTTCTCTCTTTCTATCTCTATCTATCTGTCTCTCTCTCTCTCTTACACACACTCTGTCTCTTTGTCTTTGACTCTCTTTCTCTTTGCCTTTGACTCTTTGTCTCTGATTCTTTGCCTCTGACTCTTTGTCTCTGCCTCTCTTTCTCTTTCTTCCTTTCACTATGTTTATTGGTCAGTTGTTGCTGTTGTTGCTGCTGTTGCTGACTCTTGTTATTGTTGTTGTTGTTATTGTTGTTGTTATTGGGACGGCGGTCTACGACACGCTTCTGACCCTCGACCGATGTCCTTTTAGTGGTCTGCGCTTGGGCGCCATGGTGCTAGTCTGTGGGAGAGAGAGAGAAATAAGAATGATTAGTATTTGAAAATTAGTATATGAAATTTTTTTACACAAAAAAATTAGTATTTGAAATTTTTTTACTCAAACAAATTAGTATATGAAATTTTTTTACTCAAAAAAATTAGTATTTGAAATTTTTTTACTCAAAAAAATTAGTATTTGAAATTTTTTTACTCAAACAAATTAGTATATGAAATTTTTTTACTCAAAAAAATTAGTATTTGAAATTTTTTTACACAAAAAAATTAGTATTTGAAATTTTTTTACTCAAACAATTTAGTATTTGAAATTTTTTTACTCAAAATAATTAGTATTCGAAATTTTTTTACACAAAAAAATTAGTATTTGAAATTTTTTTACTCAAACAAATTAGTATTTGAAATTTTTTTACTCAAACAAATTAGTATATGAAATTTTTTTACTCAAAAAAATTAGTATTTGAAATTTTTTTACACAAAAAAATTAGTATTTGAAATTTTTTTACTCAAACAAATTAGTATTTGAAATTTTTTTACCAAAAAAAAAAATTATTACCAGAGAATAAAATTAAATTAGGGATTGAATTAAATTCTATATTTCTTTATTGAATTTTAATAAAAAAAAATTATTAAAAAATTTTACTACAAGTGACTTATTTTTAGGAGAGAAAGTTAAACTAGAAATTTAAGTAAATTTTTCAATAAATTATCTAATTTTAAGAATAAAAAAAATTATTAAAAAATTTTACTACAAGTGACTTATTCTCAGGAGAGAACGTAAAACTAGGAATTTAAGTAAATTTTTCAATATTTTATTTAATTTTTCATTACTTTATCTAATTTTAATATAAAAAATTATTAACATAAAACAAGTATAAATTTTCAAAATTCGCTTATGAATTTTTTCTATTTTTCTTTTTGAACACGAACGAATCAACGCCAATGAATTAAAAATCGAAGGAGCAAGAAAGTTCAGTAGGAACAACAACAACAAAAACCACAACACCAACAACAAAAACCACAACAACAACAAAAACCACAAACAACAACAAAGACCACTACAAAATTGCAGACGTTAGATGGAAAAATCAAGAGAAGAGGAAAAGCAAGAGAAAAGCAGAATGTGGAAAAAACAAGTGAAGTGCAGAAACAAAACAAAAACGCGCAAACTTTTGAGAATTTCATGAATTTCTGATTACGTTCTTACGACACGACTCGACGTAATGACGAGGCGGACGTGAGGAGCAGCGGAATGAGCTGAGGGGGAGGAAGAAGAGGCGGAAGGAGTGAGAAGGGGAGAGAGAAGGGGGAGAGAGAAAGGAAGAGAAGGGATAAAGTGCGAAGAATGTGGGAGGTGGGAGTGAGAGAGCGAGATAGTCAAGTGAAAGGTGTCTGAGTGAGAGCGAGATAGTCAAGTGAAAGGTGTCTGAGTGCGAGCGAAATAGTGAAATTAAAGGAGTGTGAGTGAGAGCGAAATAGTGAAATTAAAGGAGTGTGAGTAAGAGCGAAATAGAGCGAAGTGAAAAGGTTGAGGTTGAGATCCTGCAGGAGTCAGTTCCATGGAGATTACGTCCATATTTGTCAGGGGATTTTTCGTCACTAATTCGTGAAGACGTGAATTCCACAAAGATTAGAAGAAAAGACTTTTGATATTCCCAAGGAAATCCATGATTTGATGAAGAGAGAGGGAGAGTGAGATAGAAAGACTTAAAGTGTTTCAAAGGCGATAATACTAATAGTAGTTATTATAAAATAATATAGAAATAAATTTAATACAATAAATATCATAAACATAGGATAACGATCGAGTCGATGGTAAGAGATCAAAGATCATCTGAGATCGAGGATTATCTGTGATCGAGAATTATCTGAGATCTATGATCATCTGAGATTGAGGATCATCTGAGAATGAGGATCATCTGTGATCGAGAATTATCTTTGATCGAGAATCATCTCATATGAATATATAAATATATATAAATTACGGATATTGATAGACAAATTGTCAGCGATTACGAGATGAGGATTAAAAACAAGAAGAGATGAAACAGAAATATCACCAACACGATAGGAACAACAACATGATCTAAAAAACAACACAATCTAAACAACAACACAATCTAAACAACAACACAATCTCAACAACAACACAATCTCAACAACAACACAATCTCAACAACAACAAATTCGATGACAACATAATAAAATTATTCATAAGGAAGATATTGATATCCATCACACCGAGAGACAGAGACAACATTATTATCGTCATCATCATCAACATCATCATTGGAACTATTGCAAGTGCAACATCGACAAACAACGATCAGACTCAGTGGAATCTGTTGCATCCATCGAAATATGTTGCAACTACAACAACAATAACAACGATGACTATAACAACACACAACAACAAAGCGACTACAACGACAACAACAACAAAGCGACTACAACGACAACAACAACAAAGCGACTACAACGACGACTACAACAACGATTACAACGACGACTACAACAACTAATAGAACGACGACGATGACGACGACCACATCGATTACAAGGCCTAGAAGCGATTTGTAAACAAAGTCCGAGGAACGCGATCTGAGGGCTCAAAAAAAAAAAGGAGGGACCAACAACAAACGAAACGGAATGAACCCCCAAAACCAACAACAACAACAACGAAAGTACCTTCGTATGACGACACAACAACTTACTCCAACAAACGATGATGAAGTTTACGGACGACGGTGAACGAAGCGCCAACGACGACGACGACGAGCACGACGATGACAACGACGACGACGACAAGAGCAACAACGACGACGACGACGAGAGCAACAACGACGACGATGATGACGACGAGAGCAACAACGACGACGACGACGAAAATGTGAATGCGATTGCGAGAAATGAAATGTGAACGACGAAAGGCAGAAGAGAAGAACAACAACAAAAAACTGGATTACTCCGGTCTACTGTCGATGACTGACTGACAGACAAACGATGCGAGCAGAGGAGTCGAGTCGAGTCGATTGCTTGGCCGCGCGCTGCTCGCTTCGGTGCTCGTTCGCTCCATCGTCGTCGTCGTTGTCGTCGTTCTTCGTTCATCGTTGTCGTCGGTCGTTTTCGTTCGGTGGTGGTCGTCGGGTGGCGGCCGTACGGCGGTCGCTCGGTCGGGTGCTCTCGGGCTCGATTGGGGCTCGACCGGGCGGCGCAACGTGAGTAAGTGCGAGTGAATGAGTGCGAACGAGAGAGAGTGTGAGTTAGGCTGAGTAAGAGTGAGTGAGCGAGAGTGAGTGAGCGCGAATGAATGAGTTAGTCTGAGGAAGAGTGAGTGAGAAAGACTGAGTGATAATGAGTAAGTGAGGAAGAGTGAGTGAGAAAGACTGATTGAGAATGAGTAAGTGAGTGAGAAAGAGTAAGTGAGTGAGCAAGAGTGAGTGAGTGAATGAGAAGACCTTGGTGTGAGTGGATGAAGCAGTGCGGCTTCGGCCGGATCCAGCCATGGGCTCGCAGCAGGCAGGCATGCGGCTGTCAGACAGATGGAGAACGGACGGACGGACAGATGGAGAACAGAGGGACAGATGGAGAACGGACAGATAGGGGACGGACGGAGAGATGGAGGACAGCGGGACCGATGGAGGCGAGACGGACAGATGGAGAACAGACGGGACAGACTTTGAACGAACTACGAGACAGACATCGCCTGAGCGCGACAACCAATCAAGCAGCCAACCGCACCGAGATGCCAACAACAGCCCGAGCCCCAACATCGACAGCCGGCCCTGGCCCGAACCAACCAACGAACCAGGCAGCCTTCGCGGCACCCAGGGCTCAGCAACGAGTGCAGGTCGTCACCATCGTCGTTGTCGTCGTCGCCTCGATTCAATTCGTTTGATTCCCTCGACCCCTGCTTCGACCATCGGACCATGGCCCGAACTGGCTTCCGAATCATTAGGGACCACGCAACTGGCCGCACGTAGGCCTTCTCCAGCGAGGAGTAGGAGGCGGCGGCTCAGCCTGGAGGATTCTCTCTGCACGCCTGCCAAGAGTCACATGGCTAAAAGAATGCTCTAGGACACCTTGAGTTGGACCTCAGACACAGGGCACGTTTCACTGAGCTTCTTGGGCAAAGAGAAAGGACCCAAACGCACCGGAACAGGGTTCAAACCCACCGAGACAGGGTTCAAACGCACAGGGACATGGTCCAAACGCCTCGGGACGAGTGGACAAAGAATTGTTAAAGGTCAGTGCGATGCGGCGACTGGTGACGTCGTCTCCCGTCACATGTCGTTTAATGTCCGGTTAAACGGAGTCGAAATCGTCATCAGTGTGGGTTCTTATGAGACTGATAGAGATAGAGGCTGATAGAGAGAGAGAGAGAGATGGTGGAAAATACTTGGAGGGGAACTTATTGAGCAAATGATGGAATGCTTCGAAAGGATTCATTTGGAGAGCACAATTTGAAGGGGATAAACGAGGAAATTGAAATGAACATAATGTGAAAATATTAAAATGAACATCTAATGAGTGAAAAAAATTAAATGAACACCAAAAAAGTAAAGAGATTGAAATGAACATCTAAAGATGAATAAATGAATTAATTTGAAATGATGTAATTGAAATGATGTATTAAATTTTGTTTTAAATTAGAAAAAAAAAAAAAACAATTATCAGAAGAATGAAAAATTTATTAAATCATTACATAATTCAGATTCATCATTGAGTTGATTGAATACATTATTTAAGATTCATCTCAAAGAAATCGATAAATTGATCTCATCGAATTCATTAGATTGATCTCAGTAAACCAATAATAATTATTTATTGGAAACAAATAAATTGTACGAATTTTTCATCCGTTCATTGGTGAATTTTTTTTTTAAAGACATCCATAATGACGGCTTTAATCAATTACCAAAGGATCATCGGAAATTCAATCAGAGTTCGAAATGGTTTTAAACATGAATTGAGAAATGAATAAAAAAGAATTCTTGGGAAGGAAAACTTTGACAGAGTTCATTGGAAAAAAATATCACTGGAAGGGAGTTTCATGGAAATTCTTTTTGTTCATTGTAGTTAAAAGGCAACAGTTCATCAAAAGTAGACGAGTGCATGTTCATTTAATGGAAGAGAAATTCATCGAAGTGGAGTTCATGGAATGGAAGGTGTTTTAAAGGGAGATGCTTTAAAGGAAAATGTTTTAATGGGAGATGCTTTAAAGGAAAGTGTTTTAAAGGGAGATGCTTTAAAGGAAAGTGTTTTAATGGGAGAAGAACTGAACCCTTTTCGATAAATTCCCGGTATATGAGACCCACATGAAACGCTATACGTTGTTTCCCAAGGAAGGGATCATCGAATGAACTTTGCCAGAAACTCATTAGTTTGGTGGAAAATCCAGAGAACTCTTCCGTTGCACCTTGAAAATCAACTCGTTCTCTACCGG
The DNA here is from genome assembly GCA_017309665.1 of Coelopa frigida. Taxonomy (NCBI): domain Eukaryota; kingdom Metazoa; phylum Arthropoda; class Insecta; order Diptera; family Coelopidae; genus Coelopa; species Coelopa frigida. The sequence continues at coordinate 5,458,077 of CM029562.1, forward strand.
TGATGAAGGTGTTGGTTCTACTGGTGCTGGTGTCTCCGATTTCGTTGTAATTGGGTATCAAAATCACGCAGCTCTCCCACATACAAACACACCCACGACGGGAGGTCGCCACACGTGCCCGTTCCAGACGCGACCAACCCTCGATTGTGTCCACCCTCCATCCGCCCCTCACGTCCTTGCACCAATCGCTCTCTCCTCGCCGACCCACTCGAGGCAATCGCACTCGTTCTCCCTCTCTCCCCATCACCACGCCTTTGTTCCACTCCTCGCTGCGCGCGTCATCGGCATTGGGCTCTCTCTCTCTCTCTGTCTTCCTCGTTCACGCTCTCATCACACGACCTCTCCGGCTCGTCCACTGCATCGGGTCGAGTCGAGTCGAGCGAGTCTCGGGTCCGGCGCCGTGGTCGTGGTCGTCATCGTAGTCGTCGTGGTCGTCGGAATCGTAGTCGTTGTTGGCGATGTCGTTGTTATTGTTGGCGTCGTTGAAGTCTTCGTCGTGTTCGCATTTTCTGTTACTTCTGCTCCTGTTCGCCTGGTTCGGCGCTTGCTGATGTTCAGACGCGCGCGATGTTCGTGTTCGCGGTCGTGCGCGTTGCGTTGCATCGCGCGACTTTCAATGCGCGCGCTGGGGTTGCTTGGAAGCATGGAAGTGGGCCAGCGGCAATAGCAAAAACAAAAACGAACGCCAACTCAGCGAACGACACCACACGGGGGCGAAAGAGATAGACTCAGTCACAGAGGCAGAAACAAACTCAGTCTCAAACACATTGTGGCCAAGTGGACGAAGGGCACACGGGTTTGGAGTTCGGAGCCGGTTTTCTCACAGCCGCAACATGAATTTTGGCACCTCGTCGCCGAAGCGATTTTAACTGCGCAGCTGGCGGCGACCGATGGCCCGATGCGGGGGGTGGGGGGAGGAGTTTCGGCCTGAAAATGGGCGCAAACGGCCCACTGCGTCAGGATGTGGTTGGTTTGCCGCTATTCGGATAACTTGAATCCTGGTTTCCTGACGATTCTCATGGATAAATGAGAGATTCGCGTGGGTGCAGCCGGCGTTTCAACGGCCCAAGACGAAACTTTGGAAGTGGGCGAGAGGAAGTCTCTTGACCAAACGGACCCATCTGACATGGGTTCCCTCGGACCCACCTCACATGGGTTCCTTCGGACCCATCTCACATGGAGTCCCATTAGGATGATTGCGAACGACTGGGGTCATCGAAGAAGGTGGGAGATAAAAAAAAGGTGGAATTACTTAAATTTTGTCTGAGAAATTAAAGACCTTCTTAGAACTGTGGAGGGAATATTTCGAAAAATTCATGGGCCTTGTGACGAAGTTGGGATCCTTTCGAGCAAAGGCCGGTAGGACCGATGACTGACCAGGATCCATAACACTATCGACGAGACTGATTTTGGATCTTCTCGGGTTTTCGAATTGTTTCTGCGCTATTTTCACAAGATAAATTGAAGTCAGGTTCATAGTGGGTGGGTGGAGAAGTGAGAAAGGAGTGTCGAGAGGAAATGAACAAGGAGTGGGATACGTGAGCGAGAGACAGTGCGAGAGGACTCTCTCTCTCCACCCGACCGAACGAGCAGCTCTCGCCTCACACGACCAACACTCGCCCCAAACGAACACCTCTCGTCCCATACGACCAAAACTCGCCCCAAACGAACACCTCTCGCTCCACACACACCGAAATATCACGACTCTCGCTCACTCTTTCGCTCTCGCTTGCTGCTCACTCCACGTCGTCAACTCGTTCGTGACGAAGCCACTGTGGACCCCATCGCTCTATTGCTTCACCTCCCACCGACCACCGCCCTCGACAAAACGAACTCCATCCAACACCATCGACGACGAACTCCGAGCCTCGTCGACGTCGTTCGTTTGGTCGGTCGGTCCGTCGTGCTCACGAAGCACGACCCGATGCAGGGCGACGCGTGTTTCACACACGACGACGGTGGCGATGTCGGCGGCTGCGAATGCGACGCGCACGAAGCGTCGATGAAGTTGCTTGCTCGGCGCTCCCGCCGCTCTCGTTGTTGAACGAGGGGCGATGGTTCGGGGACGGGTTCGGTTTTCCGGCCGGCGAGGAATGCGTCGCCGGCAAGGAAGCCCCATCGGCAGTTGTTGCTTTTGTTTTTGTGACGGCTGTTGTTGCGAGTGTGTTGTTGTATGTGATCGTGTTGTTGTTATGATTCTGTTGTTATTGCGAGTGTGTTGTTGTTGTTGTGACAGTTGTTGTTATTGCGATCGCTTTTGTTTTGTGGGGGCTTCCTGCGCGCTCTCGATCTCGGACCGGGCGGCGAAGCCGGTGCGACCCGCACGACGACCTGGTCCCGAGTCGGCGTCGTCGCATTCGCCGTGCGACGGAACGAGACGCGACGGCGAATGTCTCCGTTGCGCGTCTATCGCAAAATTCACCAGGCGCACAGCGAAATGTGGAAGTGCTGGAGCAGCGACGACGCCGGCGACGCTCCGGTGGCGAGAGAGGAATGGACTGAGCCGACGAGGCGGCCCGAGCTAGATGTGAAGTGAACCGACGTGGCCAGAGAGGGACGAATGTTCAACGAGGAGGAGGGAACGAGTCATTGGCTGTGGAACAGCAAACAGCGCAGGTTCCCCCAAGAGAGAGCGATAGAGCAAGAGAGAGAGAGAGAGCGATGGTGGTGGGCGAGCCAGCTGAGTGGCAGGTGGTGGGTGGGTGAGGTGAGAGAATGGGATCGGTGGTGGTGCCGATGTGAGAGAGGTGAGAGTACATCATCGAAGTTGGGGATCAAGAGAGAGAGGCGGCGAGTGAGAGAGAGAGAGAGAACGACGTGAGTTTGAATTGAATTCATTTCATCGCTTGTTGTCGTCGTTCGTTCGTTCGTTCGTTCGCTCACTCGTTTTTGTTGTCGGTTTCACTCGACTCGATATTTGTTGGTGTGAACGACGATGTCGTTGTTGTTGTTGCTGTTTGGGGGAGCTTTGTTGCTATCGTTGTTCTTGTTGCGGCCGTTTTTGTTGTTTCTGTTGATACTGAATTTTTATTGCTGTTTAAACGATTTGCGGTCGCCGTTCGACAGCGTCGTCCGAGAGATTTGTCCGGATTGACTGCGGGTCTGTCTGTCAGTCTGTCTGTCTACAGATGCCGGATCTCGGCCACTGAGATGCGGATTTAGTGCGATGATTCCCACGCCTTAACGGAGGCGGCGATGCCTTTGGGGATCACATTCAAAAAGGGATCCTGGGGTAGTTTCTACTCGAAAGGATTCTTCCTTCTCAACACCCTTCGATCACTACGAAAAATTCTCTTCAATGGCTCAAACACTCTCAGCCACGTTGAGCGATGATGGAAAAAGCTCTTAAGAAAATAAACTCGCACTCGCAATTTTCCCGCCAATCAAATTTCCCATCTAACATTCCATTTCAACTTTGGTTCAACTCTTGTTCTTTGAACCCCCTCGCGGTCTCGCGGCATCGACCAATGCTTTCAAGTATTAGGCGAGAAAAATTAGAAACCGTGAAAGAGGAAGCCGCGAAATCTGTCGCAACCGAATTCAACCAAATTCACATCCACCCCATCACTTCGCTCACTCTCTCCGCCCACCGCCCACTTCGACCAACCTCTCCTTCCACCCTCACTTCGCCCACTCTTGGCATCATCACCACGATGAAAACAATCACAAACGACCGCATGTTCCGCGAGCTTCTGAGCACCTAATGAGCATCCACGACTATTCAAAATGGAGCGGAGCGCGGTCAATCAATCGCTACCTTCGTTCAATTCGCCCAGTTTTGGGGGGGGCACTGGAGGAAAATCAATAGGAATGACGAAAAATTCGGCTTCCCAATGGAAGGAGGAAGGACTCAAGGGGGATGGAAGAAAGAAATTTCTTGTGGTCAAATGGGGTGATTTCAAGAAATTCCTTCAGGTGGATCCGAAAATTCATGGTGGGAATACAATAACAATTGTTTAACTGAAACCTTCCAAATTTTAAACTTTCCAAATTTTAAAACCTTCCAAATTTTGAAACATTCCAAATTCTGAAACCTTTTATATTTTTAAACCTTCTACATTTTTGAAATCTTCCAAATTTTTAAAACCTTCCAAATTTTTAAAAAACTTCAAAATTTAAAAAAAAAATTCCAAATTTTTAAAACTTTAAAATTTTTAAAAACTTTAAAATATATAAAAACTTTAAAAATTTTTAAAACTTTAAAATTTTTAAAAACTTCAAAATTTTTAAAAAACTTTAAAATTTTTAAAACTTTAAAATTTTTAAAAACTTCCAAATTTTTAAAAACTTTAAAATTTAAAAACATCTAAATTTTCAAAACCTTTAAAACTAAACCCAACTTCGCTCTAATTAATTCATAATTTGAATTTCTTCTTCTCTAACTAAACTCATCATTATGACGATATATTCAATATAGAGAGAGAGTTAATGATTATTTATCATGGACCTTCGTCCATTTCACACTTTGAGAATCACTGTTTGATGGGGCGATAGAAAACCTCATTGATTTTCCTATCAACGACGTCGTAGCATCAACCAAGAAGGAGACCGAGGAGATGAAAGGAAATCCCTCGAGGTGGAAGCAACTGGAAGCCGAGGAACCAAATCTCTGGATGGATCGAAGAAATTGGTGCTCATCAGAGCAGGCACACAGAGATATAGAGGAAGAGACAGAAGGGATATCGAATGAGAGAAACACAGAGATATCGAATGAGAGAGAGAAGGGATATCGAGTGAGAGAAACACAGAGATATCGAGTGAGAGACATAGAATCAACGGAAGAGATATTAAGAGAGAGAGAGACAGGGACAGAGGGACAGAGATAAAGAGAGACATAGATAGAGAACGAGAAAGAGAGAGCGAAAGCCACGGGTCGATATCTTTTGGAGCCGATGTGACTGATGCGATGCGACGTCCCTGCAAAAACTCAATTTATCGGAATATAACAGGAATCGAGAAGATGACCGACCATCACCATCGTTTGTATTTTCTGCCTCGTAAATCATCTGGATATACACTGTGCCAACAACAAAAACAATAACAATAACAACAACAACGGACAACAACAACAACAACGGAGGCGTTGTCGTCGGCTACTACGAATACTACTATAAAAACAACAACAACATCGCTCGTACTCGTGCTCTCATGGCGCTAAAAGCATTAAAAAAAAAAGTTCCACCAAAAGAGAACTCAGATGAAACAAGAACAGCAACAACAAGCAACATACAACTACAACAACAGCAATTACAATAAAAGCCACTACGCTACAACAACATCACGAAAAATACAAATAGAACAACAACAACAACAACAACCAATCGTCGCCAACACTCAACAAACTCAGGAGAGAAAAATCTCACCAGCTCCGCTCTGAAGCTTTCGCAGTGAGTTTTCGTGAACGACGACAGATGACGACGATGAAGGTGGACAGACATATGTATGGATAGAGTAAGGTTGGTTGGATAAAATTTTACGTTTGCCACGCCTCTGTGCGCCTGTTACGAATCGCGAGAAAGATCCACTTTTATCTCGACTGGGGAAAAGTTCGCGCGGTCAGGTCGGATTCGGTCGGTTCGAGTTTGAGTTTAGTTCGGGTTCGGTCGGTTCGAGTTTGAGTTTAGTTCGGAATCGGGTTCGTGTTCGGTTCGGATTTGGGTTCGGTTCGGGTTCGGTTCGGATTCGGTTCGGATTTGGGTTCGGTCGGTGGCGCTCGAGCATGGCAAAACCGAACGAGGGTGTTGGAGTCGGGTCCGGGGTGGGCAACCCAAGGGGCAAGGGGCCCTGAGTTTGCTTCGCTCTGGGGAAAACATGCGCATGCAATGGAATCAGTGCGATGGAGACGATGAAGGAAGGGGAGAATTTTATAGTTGGAATGGGATACTAAGGTAGAGAGAGCGAGAGAGAGTAAGGGAGAAGGATAGTGAGAGAGGGAGAAGGATAGTGATTAAGAGAGAAGGTTAGTGAGAATGGGAGATGGATAGTAAGAAAGGGAGAAGGATAATGAGAAAGAGAGAGTCCGAGGAAAGGTAAAGAGAGTCCGAGGAAAGATATATATAGAGAGAAAGAGAGCTATATACTATATAGAGAGAGAGAGAGAATTCGACCACAGACAGATATCGGGAATCCGAGTGCTAAAATCGGGGGCTACCAAAAGAAGAAGGAGCATGAGTGGCGAATGTTTGTGTAAGAGAGATGGAAAGTTTATGTGAGAGAGATGGAGAGTTTGTGTAATGGAGATGGTGAATGTTTATCTGAAAGAGATGGCGAATGTTTGTCTGAAAGAGATGGCGAATGTTTGTCTGATAGAGATGGCGAATGTTTGTCTGATAGAGATGGCGAGTATTTGTGCGAGTGAGATGTCAAGTGTTGGAGTAAAAGAGATGGAGCAACCATCGGTGAGTGTCCAGAGACAGAGATAGTGTAACGGAAAGACAGGTAAATCGTGGAACAGGAGCTGGACAGAGTAGCGAAGAAGAAGGAGCCGAAGTAGAAGGAGCCGAAGAAGGAGAGCAAGGATGGAAAGAGGAAAGAGAGAAGGAGGAAAAGAGTGAAGGATGGAAAAAGAAAAGGATGGATAGAGAGAAGGATAGAAAGAGAGAAGGAGGGAAAGAGAGAAGGAGGTAGGGAACGAAGGACGACGACGTCCGAGTCTCCAGCCACATTCGGGAATCTCCTCGAATCGCGAACGAACCCGAGCGCGATTCATGCGTTCCCAAGACTCACGAAGCGTTGCCTTCCAACCGTTCGCGTTAGCTCGCTCACTCTCTATCACTCGTTCTCGCTCCTTTTTCCCTTCATCTGTCTCCCTGTCACCCTCTCATTCTCCTTCACAATATTCTCATTCCTTGCTCTCTCTCTCTCTGTCGTTTTCTCTGGCATTCGATCCATTTGCGTTCTCATCGCTCTATCTTTCTCTCTCTCGTTGCTCTCTCTCTTTCTCTCGTCTCTCTTTCTCTTTCTCTTTCCCTCTCTCTCTCTCTCTCTGTCTCTCGTCTCTCTCTGTATCTCTCTCTCTTTCTCTATCTGTCTCTCGTCTCTCTCTGTCTCTCTTTCTCCCTCTCTCTCTCTATCTTTCTCTCTCTCGTTGCTCTCTCTCTTTCTCTCTCTCTCTCTCTGTCTCTCGTCTCTCTCTGTCTCTCGTCTTTCTCCCTCTCTTTCTATCTCTGTCTCTCTCTTGCTCTCTCTGTGCCTGTATCTGGCCAGATATCGTTCCAATTAGCTTAATTGTCTGCACTTGTTGTACGGTTGGCGGCAGCTAGTAGTACCCGGATACCAACATCCGCCCATCCCCGCCACGCCCTCTCCACACCATCGACCGAGAAGAAACTCTGCCGGCCGGAATTTCAACGCAAGCGCACTGAGGCTTTTGTGACCGACCGGCTTTTGGTTCTTAGTTGGGGGGCGACCGGCTTCTGGTTCTGGGCCCGCCCAACGAAGGAGGGAGGCGAAGGAGTTTTCTGTACATAGGACATACACTCACACATTCATACATTGTTTGGCTCAGAGATAACCATCTGTGTGTGGGAGTGTGAGAGCGGGACACACTATGTGGCACTTTATCAAGTTGGACATTAAAGGTAGACGAGCGAGCATTCTCGGTTGCCTTCTGGCCAGATAGTCGTAGTCATCGTTGTCGTTGTCATCATCATAATTATCATACTTATCATCATAGTCATAGTCATCATCATCATCATCATAATCATAATCATCATCATAATCATAGTCTTCATCACCGTCATCGTCATCAGACAGAGAAAGAGGTGTCCAAAATAGATTCCTAGACCCGAAGAGTTTTCCGTTTAGAAGGACAAAACCCTCGATCTCCATCAACAGTCGATGTCTCCCTTTAGGCCGTAAACTACTGCAATCCCCCCCGTCTGGGCCATTGTTTATGATCCCTTATGGCCACACGACATTGCATTAAAATGCAGCGAAAAATCGCGTAAATGAAAAACCGACGCACGCCATTAATTGAAGCAAGTGTCGGACATAAATTCGCACTTAATAAACATCGCGAGAGCGAGCCAGACAATGGTCTGCCCGACTCCTCAACTCCTTCTCCATCGAGGGCTCTCTTCTCCATCGAATCCTCTCTTCTCCATCGACCCTTCTTCTCCATTGCCACCGCCTCTGCCCCGCCCCCTCTGCCCCGCCCCCTCTATACGCACCTTCCACACGGACCACCGGCGACAAAGTTGGCGACAACAACGAGACGACGATGACGATAAACACGCATGCATCGCATTGCATCTGTTCGCCTGTCCGTCCGTCCGGCTGTTTCTCCATCTGTGCTTCTCTCCATCTGTCCATGCAGACGGCTGTGCTCTGTCTGTCTGTCCTTCCGTCCATCCGTCTGTCCTTCTGTCTGTCCGTCCATGTCGTAATGAGCTGCAGAAACCGAGCGAAACTCGAACGAAACTCGAACGAAACATGGCCAAGGATCGTCTTCTTTTGCATCTTCCAACTTCTCTCCACTTCTTCCTCCTTTTCTCCACTTCGTACTCCTTCTCTCCACTACTTCCACCTTCTCTCCACTTCTTCCTTCATCTCTCCCCTTCAATCTTCTCTCCACTACTTCCACCTTCTCTCCACTACTTCATCCTTCTTCTCCACTCGTTCTCTCTCTCCTAGCTCACTCTTCTAGCTCCACTCTCTCTCCCATGCCCCCTCTGTCTCCTCCCACCCCCCTCACTTCCTTCTCTCATTCCAGACACACACATGTCTCTCTCTCGCTCCTCGCTCTCTTGGCCATTGCGTCCAACCGGTTCTGGCCCAAACGACATCGTCGTCGTCGTTGTCGTCCTCTTCTTCGGCTTCTGGAGAAGGCGCGAAAACGAAAGACGAACAACTGCAGCAGAAGCAGCAGCAAAAACGAAAGGAACAACAACGACAACAACATCTACGAAGACTACAGCAACAACAACGACGACTACAGCAACAATGACAACATGAAGCAACAGCAACAACTGAAGCAACAGCAACAACAACGATAACAAATAGCAAAAACAAAGACAAATGAAGCAACAACGAGTGCAACAAAAACAACGAAAAGAGCAACAAAAACAAAGACAACAACATCAAACAACAACAACAAGAGTAAAAATAACAACAGCAGCATCAAAGAAAAAACAAAGACAACAACATCAAACAACAACGACAACAAATGAAGCAACAACAACGACAACAAATGAAACAACAAAGACAACAACATCAAACAACAACGACAACAAATGAAGCTACAACAACGACAACAAATGAAGCAACAACGACAACAAATGAAGCAACAACAACGTCAACAAATGAAACAACAACAACGACAACAAATGAAACAACAACAACGACAACAAATGAAACAACAACAACGACAACAAATGAAACAACAACAACGACAACAACGAGAACGACAACAACAAACTGCGACAACGACAACAACAAACTGCGGCAACGACTTGCAACAATCCGTGGCCGCCGATTTCTGTGCGCCCAGTCGATGGTGGCAACACACAACAACAGTGGCGCCCTCTGCATGTTGCCGAGCGACGACCAGCAACCAACGGCGACAGACACAAGAAGTCGTCGTCGCCGTCGTCGACATCGGCGTCTTCGTTGTCGTCGTGTTCGTTGTCGTCGTCTTCGTTGTCGTCTTCGTCGACGTGAAGAGGGCAGGAAGGAGGCGTTTGCGTTGATGTGAAGGCATGAGAAGCGAAGCGAAAAGGAGGCGTGGGCGGAGAGAAGGAGGCGTGGGCGGAGAGAAGGAGGCGTGGGCGGAGAGAAGGAGGCGTGGGCGGAGAAAAGGAGGCGTGAACAGGGCGAAAAGGGGGCGTGAACAGGTCGTGAAAGAGTTGGAGACAATTGAAAACATCATCGAAAGACTTTCAACCGTGTTATCAAAGAATTTCAGAGAGTTTTCATCGTCTGGCGATGCATCAAGAATGAAATTTGAAAAACTCTCCTTTAGAACCTCTTTAAAATCGTTGAATTTCTCAACCTTTGTCACCTTTCGAAGAGACCCAGAATCCACCGCAGATTCACAGAATCCACCGCAGATTCACAGAATCCACCGCAGATTCACAGAATCCACTGCAGATCTCCAGAATTCCTCGTAGAGCTCCATTATCCCACAGTGAACTCTCTTTGGCCATCACTGAACTCTTTGTGGCCACCACTGAACTCTCTTTGGCCATCACTGAAACCTCTCTCTGACCGCCATTGAACCAGGAAGCAAAACGCCATCTAATGATCGCGTCCGACGCCTAATTAATTAAAAGGCTAGTTGGCCGTCGTCGTCGTCGTCCGCGCCCCGATCGATGCCGACGATAAGCTTTCATTAGACTCGCCCTAGAGCGTTCTCTCACTCTCTCTCCGTCCCTCCCTCTCGCTCTTTCTTCCTCTCACGCATGCCAGAGGTTTCCAGAGCCACATGGAGTAGAGAATGAAGGGAAAGAAAACAAGACGAGGAAGAAATGAAGGAAGAAATTCGATGTTTTTTTTTTTTTCTTCTATAAACGTTGATGTTCTTTCCAAGGAAGGTGATGGTTGTTGGTTCATTAAAAGCTATGTTTTCAGTTCATCATTTCCCGGAGCTTCATTAGGAAGGAATTTTCTCGCCGCCGAGAAAAGAGAGAGAAGAGAAGAAGAAGAGACCACAGAATCCAGGGTTTAACCACGGAGGAACCCTTATAAGGAAGGTCGGAGGAGAGGAAAGGAAAGAGGAAGACAGAAGGAGGATGGAAAACGAGGAAGGCTGAAGGAGGAAGGAGAACGAGGGAGACGGGAGAATCAGGTGGAGAATGAGGAAGTCGTCGATTTGAACCCTTTTTTCTGTGGAATTCAGCCTTGGGGGTTTTCTCTGAGAGACACAAGTTGAGCCAGAGCCAGAATTGCACAAAGTGAAATAATTGAGAAGTGGGCGTGATATGTGAACTGCCACGCCCATTACGAAGTGAAGAGCAAAAACACCTGCTGCTGCTGCTGCTGGCCAGAGGGTTTCGAGTCGAGTCCAGTGTGAAAAGAAATTCATTCATTTGAGAGTGAGAGAAGATGATAATGAAAATGAATCAGATGGGGTTAGAAGAAAGAGGCTTCTGGACAAAGGGTTGAAGAGGAGAAGAACGAGAGCCGACAGATAATGAGAGAGAGAGAAGGAGAATGAGAGCCGACAGATAGTGAGAGAGAGAGAGAACAAATGAGAAGCTTCGTTGGGGAATCGAGACCGAAGAGAGTCGTGTGCAACGATCCAAACGCGAATCGAGGCCTCTTTAGCTCAGTGGCAGAGCACTGGTCTTGTAAACCAGGGGTCGTGAGTTCAATCCTCACAGGAGGCAAACCCGAAATCTATGATTTTTTTTTTTCATTTCCCCCGACCGTTCTTCTATTCTTTTATTTTACCCTTAAAATGGAATAATAGATTCTGATAGTTTGAAATAGTTTTAATAATTGAAATCTTGTGGCAAATGCAACTCTCGTCGAGATGGTGATGAGTGAATGAGTGAAAAACCTCACTCGGTGGCTTTGAATGGGGGTTGTTGTTCTTGTTGTTGTTGCTTTCCAATATTCACTTAAAACTTTTAAAGCGAAAGAAGCGAAAAAGACTTTTCTCTCTTGCGGAAATGAATAAAAAGCAACTCAAAATGAACAGGAGAGCAGCAAATGTTGGCAGCGAAAGCTTTTGTCTTGCAAAAAAAAAAGTACAAAATAGCAAAGCCAACAACAACAACAATAAGAACAACAACAATAAGAACAACAACAACAATAACAAGAAGAACGATGGCAACCCCAATAACAACAAGATCAACAACAATTTGAAGCTGATATCGATGTTATTGTTATTGTTGTTGATGGTTGTTGTTGTTGCTTCGGTTGTTGTTGCTGTTCGGTTGTTGTTGTTGTTGCTGTTCGGTTGTTGGTGGTTAAAATTTTTGCGCAAGAGTGAATTTTTCGCGCGTTCACAACGAAGTCGACAACGACGACGTCGACATCAACGGCGTCAGCGACGGCGGCAGCGACGTCGACTTCGACGCTGCTGACGACGAACTTGTGCTTAAATCATTTTAATGTTGTCGTGGTTCTTGTTGTTATTGCTATTTGTTTTTGTTGCTATTGCTATTTGTTCTTGTTGTTATTGCTATTTGTTTTTGTTGCTATTGCTATTTGTTTTTGTTTCTATTGCTATTTGTTTTTGTTGTTATTGCTATTTGTTTTTGTTGCTATTGCTATTTGTTTTTGTTTCTATTGCTATTTGTTTTTGTTGCTATTGCTATTTTTTTTTTTTTAGATATTGCTATTTGTTTTTGTTGCCATTTTTTGTTATTGCTATTTTTTTTTTGTTCTTATTGCCATTTGTTGTTATTGGCTTCTTTGACGGTTTTGTTTCTGCCCTCGTTGTTTATTTCGCAGTCATTCGTTCGTTCGTGTTCTTCTCATTTTTTTCACTCATTCACTCCTCACCTTTTTTTTGATCTCTCTGGCTTCTCTTCTCAATTTTCACTACTTTGTTTTGATCTCGGTCTATTTCCCTCTTCTTCTTCTTCTTCTTCTTCACCCTCTCTCTCTCTCCCCTCCTTCTTCATCCTCTCTCTACCACTCTTTCTTCACCGCCCTTGAGTTCACGTTTCTCTCGATTTCGATTCTTCAACTCCATTCGCCACCACCCACTGACCTCCCTCCCCTCCCTCTCTCCCCTCCCTCCCCCTTCACACAACGTCTCAAATTTCACATGAATTATTGTAATTTTTATTCGTTAATGATCTCTTTTCTCTATTTGCTTCCATTTGTTTATCTCTCTCTCTCTCTCTCTCTCTATGCGATGTAAGAAAAACTATTGCGAAACATTTTTTTAAAACGCCGAATAAAATTCCCAGCAGAGAAAATAATAAAATTTGGGTTCGGTAAAAAGTAAATTAAGGGTCGTACAATAAAGACTTAATTATACTCGAGTATATTACCCCTTAATATACTCGAGTATATCATGAATCATGAAGTTTAGTTTGTTATAAACAAAATTTCATATTTTATTAACCAGATTTCATATGTAATTAACCAAATTACATATGTTATTAACCAAATTTCATATGTAATTAACAAGATTTCATATGGAATTAATAAAATTTCATATGTTATTAACAAATATTTCATATGTAATTAATAAATATTTCATATGTAATTAATAAAATTTCATATGTTTTAACAAACATTTCATATGCGATATAAAAAAATTCGAGTAATCGGTAGACGATCCGAATAATCTTCGTCGATCCGAATAATCTTCGTCGATCCGAATATTCTTCGTCGATCCCAATATTCTTCGTCGATCCGAATAATCTTCGTCGTTCCGAATAATCTTCGTCGATCCGAATATTCTTCGTCGATCCGAATATTCTTCGTCGATCCGAATATTCTTCGTCGATCCGAATAATCTTCGTCGATCCGAATATTCTTCGCTGATCGGAATATTCTTCGTCGATCCGAATATTCTTCGTCGATCCGAATATTCTTCGTCGAACCGAATAATCTTCGTCGATCCGAATATTCTTCGTCGATCCGAATATTCTTCGTCTCAACCGAACCTCATTCGTTGGATGGAACCGATTGAAGGGGATGAGGTGAAGGGGATTTGGGGCCGACGACTGGTGTCTGAAAAATTCGAATCGAATTCGAATTTCAATTTCGCGCGAATCGGGAAAAGTCTAATTTTAGTTGAATCCACTTTGCGGGAGACCGAATAAAAAATAATATCGTCACTTGTGCAAACAGGCGACTTCTCAATTTAATTGAAATGTTTCGCAGTCAGTACAATAATAACAAAGACAACAACAAACAGACAAACAGACCGACAGACAGACAGACATGAGTGCGATATATTTGTGTGGATGTGTGTTTGTGTGTGTGTTTGAAAAGAAGTCTATAAAAGTCTAATGAGAATGAATTGTAAATCCGTAGCGTATGATGTTCAAAGTCAAATGTGTTTCGCGCATTAATGAATAAATTAAAATAATAGCAAACACAACAGAGAGAGTGAGTGAGATATGCAGAGAGGGAGGGAGAGAAAGAAGCATAATGGGAGAGCGAGGGAGAAGAAAGCGGGAGAAGCGGAGCGAGAGAAAAGCAGAATGGGAGAGAGAGAAGCCAGAAGTGGAGCGCATATTTCGACAGAGGCGACAACCAACATTGGGGCAGTCGGCACCTAGCGAACAGAGCCGAAGTTTTCTCCCGCTCGTTCGGCACCGAACTTTTCTCCCTCTCGTTCGTTCGGCACCGGTGTTGCCAACGCAGCAAATCACCACACACTACTACTATTTTCCGCCGAAGCGGGAAACGACCTCGGCATCGTTGAAAAAATGCAGCGTCTGCAGAACTCTTCCGGCGAAATCTCGGCGTTTGTTTTGCGCAGTGCAAAGTTTTCGAATTCCATCGTGATGAGACAGCAGGGAAGATGACCGGAGAGAGAAAATGAGAAAAAGAGGGAGCGAAACTTCGCCATTCATTAGCTTATGTTTTTATTCATCTGTCGCTTTAACGATCGTCGCATTTTCGATTTCAATCGGTTGCGTTTTCCGTTTATGTCAATAGTCGCTGATGTTTATCCTCTCACCCCACTCCATCTCATCACACATCACCTTCACTTCACCCCACCCCACCACACTTCACATCACTTTACCACACTTCACCACGCTTCACGCCCCACCTGTCGCTGCTTTACCCTCTCTTCATCAATGTTTTCTGGGCTCTTCTCGTCTCTGTTTTGATTCTACGCTTTTTTAATTCCCTCTCTCACTGTCTCTCTCTCTCTCTCTCCATCTGTCGTTCTAGAGACTTCTCGCTCTTTTCGACAACGATCGCGATTCGCAAATTTCGTCTGCAGTTCGAATCTTGTTCGAATTCATGGAGGACAGATCCGCAAATTCGAATATCAACGAAGAAGGACGAGACGAAGGAGGAAGATGACGAGTGAAGGAGATGACGATGAACTTATCTCATGTTTAGTTGGATTTCTCTACAATAATTACCAAATTATGAGTTTCTGGAATGTTCATTAATTTTCCCTTATCTCCCATAGACATGGGTTAATTTAAGAATGTTCATTAATTTTACATCATCTTTCATTAAAACGCTTTCATAAGTTTTCTCCAACCCTACCCATAATTTGTTCACCTTCCATGATTTTAATACTTTCCATGTTTTTAATACTTTCCAATGGTTTCTTTACATTCCTTGGTTTCTATATATTTCATGGTTTCTATACTTGCCATGGTTTATAAATCTTCCATGGTATCTATACATTCCATAGTTTCCATACTTTCGATCCATCAGTCATGATCATCGCAGTCTCAACAACGCCCTCAACAATTTCTCAAACATTACTTTCTCTTCTGCTACGAGTACGAAGACAAGAATCTTGTTGTTTTTTCAAAATATTTCCTAATCTATCCTATGTCTCCTTTTAATAATAATTATACTATTTATTTTTGAGTAATTTCTAGTACAAAACTAAATAAGGACTTCACTGTTTACCTCGCACACCCACTCCTCGCTCTGCCTCTCTCTCACACCTTCTCTCACCCACGCATCTCTCTGTCTCTCTCTCACTCTAACAATCCACCTTTAAAGTACCTGCTTCCACCATAAGCACCTCTCAATCTTCTCGCTTGACACTTGCTTTCTCAATCGGAGTCTGAATGTAGATCTATCTAAAAATAGCAACTGAACCTCTATCCGCCCATCTCTTTCTGTCTCGCTCACTCCAGCTTCGGCTCTAACTTCGTCTCCAGCTTCGGCTCCAGCTTCGACTTCAACTTCGGCTCCAGCTTCGACTTCAACTTCGGCTCCAGCTTCGACTTCAGCTTCGTCTCCACCATCGGATCCAGCTTCGACTTCAGCTTCGACTTCAGCTTCAGCTTCGTCTCCAACTTCGTCTTCAGCTTCGGCTCCAGCTTCGTCTCCAGCTTCGGCTCCAGCTTCGACTTCAGCTTCATCTCCAACTTCATCTCCACCTTCGACTCCAGCATCATCTCCAGCTTCTACTTCAGCTCCAGCTTCGTCTCTAGCTTCGTCTCCAGCTTCGTCTCCAGCTTCGTCTCCACCTTCGTCTCCACCATCGGCTGCAGCTTCGTCTCCACCATCGGATCCAGCTTCGACTTCAGCTCCAGCTTCGTCTCTAATTTCGACTTCGGCTCCAACTTCGACTCGACCACGACGATGGAGATCGCAGCGACCGGAACCACCGAAATACCGAGGTGTCGAAGGTAGTCGAAGTCGACCGAGAGATGGAGATGTATGGAGGAACGGACAGATGGATGGAGAGACGGACAGATGGATGGAGAGACGGACGAATGAATGAATGGACAAACGAATGGCAATGGTAGGAATCGAGCGTTAAGCTGGAATTCGATGCGATTCGCACTATCGCTAGCGTTACGTTATAATTGCTCGAATGCCCTTGAAATGAGCTGGAGGCGGTAACGACGACGACGCGGGCCGATGGGCAGGAAAAGAGGTCGTTCAATGACCACGGAGCCACGCACCACGACGACGCCAACGACGATGATGACGACGACGACGACGACGACGAACACGGATCGTGGAGGCGAAGATAGAGGTGGAGATAGAGAGAGAAAGAGAGGTGGATAGAGGAGAGATATAGAGGAGAACAGAGAGGGAGATAGAGGACAGAGATATAGTGGAGGACGGAGAGGGAGATAGAGGAGAAGAGGGAAAGAAAGATAGAGGAGAGACCGAAATCCGAAAGCGCCGCACACACAACTGTTACTTGGAGCCGCGATCCACCATCGATCGCAGCTCAAAATTTTTCACTTGCTTTTCGTTCGCACTGTTGTTCTTGTTGTTGTTGTGTTGTTGTTGTGGTTGTTGTGATTGTTGTTGTGGTTGTTGTTGTGGTTGTTGTTGCTGTTGTTGTTATTGTTGTTATTGTTGTTCTTGTTCCTGTTTTTGTTATTATTTTGGAGCCTCGTGTCGACAAAGTCAAAAATTGTTGGCATGCGGCACGAGGCGACGACGGCGGCGGCATCGTTTGGAGAGATTAACGTCGGCACGGCACGGACCTGGGGTTTACGAGGAGATGGATCGATGGAGGGAGGCAGGATGGGGGGAGGATCGATGGTTGGTGTTTAGAAGGAGGGAGGACGGATGAATGGATGGATAGAGGACGGATATATAGAGGATGAAGAGAATGGATAGATAGATGGAGGATGAATAGAGGGACGAAGGCTGGATAGTTAGAGGATCGAGAGATGGATTGAGAATGAATGAATGTCTGGACTCTCAGTGATAAAGCCTCGAAATACCGTCAAAAAGAGTCGGAACCTGAGGAATAAAAGTAGTATCAAAAATACTCCCAAACTACTTTTGATGCTATCGATGGGTAGTCGAAAGCAATGAGGTAATATTATGGTAGTAGTTTGGTTTTGAGAGGAGGAGAAGCAGATGGTTTTGAGGCTGTTGGGGGTGGTGAAGTTATTGAGGGTGGTGAAGTTATTGAGGGTGGTGAAGTTATTGAGGGTGGTGAAATTGTTGAGGGTGGGTGAATCGACCAACAATGTTGACAATGATGAATAGCCGAGAAAGAAGCGCATCGAATCTGTGGCACTGGCAAACAATTAATAATCGCAATTTAATACCTTCCAGCCCGAGTTACTTTACACCGAGAATAAATCGATTTTCGGTCGTAGGCTTCGGGTCGACCCTGGTCTCGGGTATCTCCCTATCTCACTCACACTCGCTCTTTGTCTCACTCTCTCTCTCTCTCGCTAGTCTGTCTCCCTCCCTCTCGTTGTTTGTCTCTCTCACTCTCGTTGGTTGTCTCTCTCCCTCTTGTTGTCTACCTCCCTTCCTCTCGTTGTTTGTCTCCCTCCCTCTCGCTATCTGTCTCCCTCCCTCTCCCACTCGTTGTCTGTCTGTTTGTCAGCAAATTAATTACTTTCCATTTAAAAGTCACCCTTTTGTGCCCGCTCTCTCTCGCTGCTGTCTCTCTAAACATATAACCCATAACAACAACAACAAAAACAACAATAATAACAACAACAATTACAACAAAAACTACACAAAAAAGACGGCAACACTGGTCGTTAATGGACGTCGGTGCTGCTGCTGCTGCTGCCTGTTAAAATGTGTTCATAAATTTCCTCGTATGCAATTTCAGATGAACAAATAATAATGGAAATGGTTTGTGAGCTCACAACAGGATTCACGAAGAGAAGGAGGAGGAAAAGGAGAGGGACAGGGAGAACAGGAGAGGGATAGAGAGAGAGAATGAGACAAAGTAGTAACATGAGAGTGAGTGAGAAAGGGATGGCTGACAAAACAAGAGGAGAAGGAGGACAGTAGAAGGATAAACATTGTTAAACGAACCGTAACACGAAAGGGAACATTTGTGGAAAGTTCGGTGTGGAGAACTATCTGATGGACAATAACAACAATAAGAGCTACAGGAACAATAACAACAAGAGACACAGGAGCAATAACAACAAGACTCACAGGAGAAACAACAACAAGACTCACAGGAGAAACAACAAGAATCACCGGAGCAACAACTACAACAATTACAAGGGCAGCAACCTCATCAACAAACAACGAAGTGAATTCAAAACCATTTCGAAAAAGACCATTTGGACGATGATTCATTTAGTGGATTATACGTAACTTCATATTTTACTACTATCGGCGAGGATTCACTGAGTTTTAATTGATTGCTTGATATCGATGTAGAGAATGCTATCGATGTAGAGAATGCTATCGATGTAGAGAATGCTATCGATGTAGAGAATGCTATCGATGTAGAGAATGCTATCGATGTAGAGAATACTATCGATGTAGAGAATCCTTTCTAATGATTAACATGATTTCGTTCTATCCTTGCCTTGTCTGCTTTTCCAGATCCTTCTAACGATTTCTTTGCTTAGTCCCTTGAGATCCCTTTTAAGAGATTCTCCTTTTTATAGTTATGTGATTAAATTTCTCTTTGAAGCCCTGGAGATGCCCTCAAGCTACCATTATTGACTTCGATACTCAAGTCGACGATCGATATGTCATTTACCTCAACTTCTAGGGATTCTACGGCTATGTTTCAACCCCTCAAACCCATGGTCATCGAGTTTCTTTCGTTTTTCTTTGGCCATCGAGTTTCTTTCGTTTTTCTTTGGTCATGTCTTTGGAAATCCTTTCGTCCTACAAGACGTCGTCCTTCAAGTTTTCGTCCTTCCCCTAAGATTCACCATGAGTCGTCCACCTGGATTTTCTTCACGTCTTTATCGAGCTTCTATTGTCGAAATAAACCAATAACTTTCTCAATTTCATCTTTCCGCTCCTCCTCCTCTTTCTCCTCCTCCTCCTTCCTATCGATCAACATATTCTCTATTTTACTTTCTCTCCGGTGAGTTCTTCTTTCTTAGCTCTGTTCGCTTCATAATAATATTCTTCCTTAAACATGTTCGCTTGATAATATTCTTCCTTCCTTTCTATCACCATCTCTTGCCAGCAAATCCTCCTTCTGGTGATCCAGATCGTGCTCAAAACGCGACATCCTTTGGAGGAGTTGGTTCTACCTCATGGGGGTCCCTCATGCCACGCCCCCTCGGTAACGATCCGAAGCCGCCACTCGATTCTGCAGATCTCATTGCTCGCCCCTGACTTCTTCGACTCGATTTCGTCCTACTTCGAATCGGGCTGCGAATTCATCATGAAGAGGAGGTTACAACAATAATATAGAAACAACAACAATACTAAAGAAGCAACAACAACAACAACAACAATATACCGGCAAAACAACCCTCCGAAGGACGAGAGAGAGAGAGAGAGAGAGAGCAGTTGATATTGGAGGAGGCAAATCGAGGACGATGACGACGACGACGACGACGACGACAAGGATAACAACAACAACAAGGTCAATAACAACAACAACAAGGACAATAACAACAACAACAAGGACAACAACAACAACAGCAAGGACAACATCAATAACAAGGACAATAACAACAACAACAAGGACAATAACAACAACAGTAAGGACAACATCAATAACAAGGACAATAACAACAACAACAAGGACATCACCTTCTGAGTTCAGAAAACCAACGAGGCGAAGTCTCTCCACGAGGCTGCGAGTTTTTCGCACTCGATGTTCGAATTTTCGAAATCGACCGAACCGAGCGTGCAGCTTGCTTCGGGTCTCGCCTCGCCTCGACTCTTCTCCCCCTCTCTATCTTCTCGTCTTACTTCGTCCTTCTCCTCTTCAACCTCTTCACACTCACTCACTCTTCTTGCACCTCTTCTCACTCACACTATCTTCCTCATTTCTCCCTCCCTCTTCTCTATCTCTCTCCCTCTTCTCTATCTCTCCCTCTTTTCTCTCTCGTTTAGTTCCTGACCTGAGTCTTGCACAAACATCCTGAGTGCCTGAGTCCTTCTCCTTGTGCCACGTACAGTTGCCGGTCGTCGCGATGTCTGTCCGTCCGTCGGTCCGCGTGTCGGAGACGCCGCCGTAACGTGACTCGAGCCATGGCGAAGCACCTGCCGTCGACCGCCCCCCACCCCCTTGGAAGAGGAGCCGACTCGACGCCCCAGTGACCCAATGGAGGAGACGTTCAATGGTGGGTTTTAGTAGAAGCATCATCGGGATTTTCAACAACGAGTTTCGCACTCTCAAATCGATCAGTGAGTTTCAAACTCTCAAAAACTGAACTTCAATTCGAATGAACTTCAATTCAAATGAACTTCAATTCGAATGAACTTCAATTCGAATGAACTTCAATTCGAATGAACTTCAATTCAAATGAACTTCAATTCGAATGAACTTCAATTCAAATGAACTTCAATTCGAATAAACTTCAATTCGAATGAACTTCAATTCGAATGAACTTCAATTCGAATGAACTTCAATTCGAATGAACTTCAATTCGAATGAACTTCAATTCGAATGAACTTCAATTCGAATGAACTTCAATTCGAATGAACTTCAATTCAAATGAACTTCAATTCGAATGAACTTCAATTCGAATGAACTTCAATTCGAATGAACTTCAATTCGAATGAACTTCAATTCGAATGAACTTCAATTCGAATGAACTTCAACTCAAATGAACTTCAATTCGAATGAACTTCAATTCGAATGAACTTCAATTCGAATGAACTTCAATTCGAATGAACTTCAATTCGAATGAACTTCAATTCGAATGAACTTCAATTCAAATGAACTTCAATTCGAATAAACTTCAATTCGAATGAACTTCAATTCGAATGAACTTCAATTCGAATGAACTTCAATTCGAATGAACTTCAACTCAAATGAACTTCAATTCGAATGAACTTCAATTCGAATGAACTTCAATTCGAATGAACTTCAATTCGAATGAACTTCAATTCGAATGAACTTCAATTCGAATGAACTTCAACTCAAATGAACTTCAATTCGAATGAACTTCAATTCGAATGAACTTCAATTCGAATGAACTTCAACTCAAATGAACTTCAATTCGAATGAACTTCAATTCGAATGAACTTCAATTCGAATGAACTTCAATTCGAATGAACTTCAATTCGAATGAACTTCAATTCGAATGAACTTCAATTCGAATGAACTTCAACTCAAATGAACTTCAATTCGAATGAACTTCAATTCGAATGAACTTCAATTCGAATGAACTTCAACTCAAATGAACTTCAATTCAAATGAACTTCAATTCGAATGAACTTCAATTCGAATGAACTTCAATTCGAATGAACTTCAATTCGAATGAAGTTCATTCAGGATCATCAGAAGGAACTTCAATTCGAATGAACTTCAATTCGAATGAACTTCAATTCGAATGAACTTCAATTCGAATGAACTTCAATTCGAATGAACTTCAATTCAAATGAACTTCAATTCGAATGAACTTCAATTCAAATGAACTTCAATTCGAATGAACTTCAATTCGAATGAACTTCAATTCGAATGAACTTCAATTCGAATGAACTTCAATTCGAATGAACTTCAATTCGAATGAACTTCAATTCGAATGAACTTCAATTCGAATGAACTTCAATTCGAATGAACTTCAATTCGAATGAACTTCAATTCGAATGAACTTCAACTCAAATGAACTTCAATTCAAATGAACTTCAATTCGAATGAACTTCAATTCGAATGAACTTCAATTCGAATGAACTTCAATTCGAATGAACTTCAACTCAAATGAACTTCAATTCAAATGAACTTCAATTCGAATGAACTTCAATTCGAATGAACTTCAATTCGAATGAACTTCAATTCGAATGAACTTCAATTCAAATGAACTTCAATTCGAATGAACTTCAATTCGAATGAACTTCAATTCGAATGAACTTCAATTCGAATGAACTTCAATTCGAATGAACTTCAATTCGAATGAACTTCAATTCGAATGAACTTCAATTCGAATGAACTTCAATTCGAATGAACTTCAATTCGAATGAACTTCAATTCGAATGAACTTCAATTCGAATGAACTTCAATTCGAATGAACTTCAATTCGAATGAACTTCAACTCAAATGAACTTCAATTCGAATGAACTTCAATTCGAATGAACTTCAATTCGAATGAACTTCAACTCAAATGAACTTCAATTCAAATGAACTTCAATTCGAATGAACTTCAATTCGAATGAACTTCAATTCGAATGAACTTCAATTCGAATGAAGTTCATTCAGGATCATCAGAAGGAACTTCAATTCGAATGAACTTCAATTCGAATGAACTTCAATTCAAATGAACTTCAATTCGAATGAACTTCAATTCAAATGAACTTCAATTCGAATAAACTTCAATTCAAATGAACTTCAATTCGAATGAACTTCAATTCGAATGAACTTCAATTCAAATGAATTTCAACTATCGTTCAAACGATTTCGAACGAGAATTCGAGATCGTCGCACGAGACTTCTGAGCGAGAGATCGATATAGACGAGTGTTCGAAGAGGTCAGAGAAGGATTCGACGAGGTCGAGGGAGTTTTCGATCGAGAGAGAGTTCGACAATGTCGCGAAACGCTTCGACGAAGTCGGAGAATGATTCAACAAGGTCGGGGGTGAATTCGACGAAGTCTCGTGTGTTTTCATCGCCGGGGTGGACGAAACACAGTCCCTCGAACTTCGCGTTAAGGATGCTTCGCCAACGTTTAACCATCGATTACCACCAGTTGGTCCGCAAAATGTAACCCTTAATTGGTGATTACCGAACGGCGACGCCAGCCCAACATCGACGCCCTCCTTCTCCTCCTCCTCCTGATATGGTGAGGCCTCTTTCAGTCGGATTTGTTGCTGTTGTCTCGTTGTTGTTGGTGTTGTTGTCGTTCTCGTTGGTGTTGGTGTTGTCGTCGTTCTCGTTGTTGTTATTGTTGTCATCCTTCTTCTTCTTGTTGTTATTGTTGTCATCCTTCTTCTTGTTGTTGTTGTTATTATTGTCATCCTTCTTCTTGTTGTTATTGTCCTTCAAATTGTTTTTGTTAAATTTGTTGCCTGCCCATTGCGTACAACAGATGGTGTTAAGAGCCGTGCTCTTCCTTCCCTTCCCTCCCTACCCTCTCTTTCTCCGGCTCTATCACTCACTCTCTCTTTCTCTTTCACACACATTCTGTCGTCGTCGTCCACCACCTTCGGGACTTCCACGCTCGATCCTCCTGCCGACGAAGAAGAAGTCGTGAGTCGAGGAGAGAACGACGAAAGAGGATCGAAGCTGAGAGAGAGAGTGAGAGAGAGAGAGAGAGAGATGAGAAGAGGGCGGCATTCAACAGACGCACGTCGGCACGGTGTGTATCTGCCAGATACTGTTATGTGTATCTGTACTGAGGCAACAGAAATTATTAATAACAAGAACAATTTTGACTTCAACGACGCGTACACGAAAAATAAAAATAAAAACAGCGACCATTGAAAACATCTGCCGCACCACGGCGCAAGAATTATTATTTTTATCGACTCGAGCGACGCAGCCGAAGCTGAAGTCGACGTCTTGAATTGAATTAATTTCGATTTCAATTTGACTCCATGTAATTTCAGCCAGTTGGCAACAATGGCGGCGGTAGAGTTGCCACAGGCATCGCTTCGGAGGCAAAATTACTGCAAGCATCGCATTCTTGTGAAAGACAATAGATGAAGTTGCGGTGGATTCCGGATCAGTGAAAATCTCTCACCGTTCGCAGGCGATTGGCAACACCGACAGTTGGCAACACTGACAATTGGCTAAACCGTCGGCGACCCACCTTGCGCAATATCGTTGCGAGTCGCAAACGCGATTCGAGAGCGAAATCTCACGCCGGTCGGTAACTTCTAAACTCTAAACTAAACATTCACTCGTTCATCTCACGCTTCGACTTCGGTCGCGAGTCGACTTCGGCTTGAATTAAATTCGTCTCCGGCTCGACTTCGACATCAACTTCGTCTCTACTACGGCTCCGGCTCCACATCGACCCAGACTCGGCTCCGGCTCCACTTCGGCTCCGACTCGACTTCGATTCCACTTCGGCTCCGTCTCCGGCTCGACTCCGGCTCCGACTTCGACCCAGACTCGGCTCTACTTCGGCTCGACTTCGACCCCGACTTCGACCCCGACATCGCCTCCGACATCAGCTTCGATTCGGCTCCGACTCGCCTCCGACTTCGACTCGGCTCAGTACGGTTCGTCTGAGTTCGAAATTTCGAAATCGCTTGCAATTCGAAATCTACGCTTGTCGCAATAACGACAGCGTCGCGAACGTTCGCCGCTCGCTCGCTCGTTCGGAGTTGGAGTCACGCGAACCTTGGAATCGGGGATGACGATCGGAAGGCGGGGGTTCGGACGAGATCACGAAACGAAGGGTGGTGGGGCCGAGGAGGAATCCCAGAATGGAATCAAACTCTTTGAGTGGAAGTAAGGAAAAGGAGAGAAGGATCATGAGAGACTTTTCTTCTCATGCGACGATTTAAAAATAAAAATGACGACTTCAAAATTAATAATACGATTTCAAAATATTAATGACGATTTCAAAATATTAATGACGATTTCAAAATATAAATGACGACTTCAAAATGTAAAATACGTCTTAAAAATATAAATTCCGACTTTAAAATATAAATTACAATTTCAAAATATAAAATACGATTTCAAAATAGTCTATTAGATCTCAAAAACATGATTCAGTTGATTCAGTCGATTTCAGGAGAAAATAGAATTCTCCTGAAATTCTTGCGAAGGAAATCTCGTGGCGTGGAACGCATTTGTATCCACGAGATACACATGCACGCGACCAAAACGATATTCTACTTGTTGAAAGATAGACGAATAAATTATTCTTCTCTCTCTCGCTCTCCTCGACTGAGAGTTGAGAGTTTTTTAAATTGTGCTTCTTCGTCTTCGTCGTCGTCTTCGTCTTCCTAGTTTGTTACTATTTTTTTTATCTTATCTTTTAAGCAAGCAAGTGGAGCATATTTCGAGTTCTATTTTCAGAGTGGTCGAGTTTGAGTTACAATAATAACAAAAACAACAGCAAGAATAGCAACAATAGCAACAGTAACAACAATAATAAGAGTAACAACAGTAACAACAACAGCAACAGTAACAACAATAGCAAAAGTAACAACAATAATATTAAGAAAAATAACAACCATAAAAACAAAAGCAACATTAACACTAATGACTATGACAAGAATAAAAAAATAATTTTCAGCAATAACATTAGGAACAACAACTGTAGCAATAGTTGTAGCAACAACAACAGCAGTAATTGTAGCAACAACTGTCGTAGTTAAATTTCTCCAATATACCAAACTCACAACAAGATCGAAGATTTTTAAGACGTTGGGGGTTTGTGGAGAAGTCATATTTAAAAAGATGTTAAATTTTCGCAAATTTCGTCCCAATTTTTCGGAGTCGAAGGCGTCAAAGGATGCATTAACAAGGCTCAGACGATGGGCAGACGACGCCGATCTCTTCCTTCGACTTCCAACAACTTCTTTAACCGGGTTTAAACCCATAAGAATCCTTATGCAAATCGTATAAACTAATTGTTGATGAAAACTTACGGCATGAGCTGCTGCTCCTCACGTCCCGATCTCACGGTCCACACGATCTACAAAAGGGAGAAAAATAGAAAGAGTTAGAGAGAGTTAGAAAAAGAAAGAGTCAGTTGAAGGAATGCAAGAGAGAGGGAGAGAGAGAGAATTAGAGGAGAGAAAGATTAATTTAAGGCGTGCAAGAATCTGAGATTAAATTGAAAATGTCAATCGAGTGGCGTTCGCCTGAATTTCCAAATCCACTGATTAAGAATAACGATCGCAATACGAAACACAGAAACTCACACAAAAAAATATATTCAAGAATTGCGAGAAGATGTTTATTCTGCGCAGCATGTTAATTGATGATAATTCCCAATGTCAAACATGTCTTATCAGTTGAAAATAATACAGAAATTAATAATTCATCAGCAAAATTGTAATGGGAATGTTTAAGAAAACATTGCGAGTGGAAGCAACGAAGAAAATGTTGAGTCGGGAAATGTTTAGAAAAGTGGAAACGTTGGAGAATAGCAAAATGAAGTATATTAAAAATAGCTCGACTTTAGAAATTCACTTTATGGATTCGATTCGATATCGCTGGATGGATTATTATAAAATTTTCATACTAAAAAATCTATTTTCTAAAATCACTCATCGATTTTCTTAAGTCTGTTATCGATATATTTTCGAGATTCTGAAATCATTCTAAAATTTTCTGAAACAACTTTTCGATTTTTTGAAGTTCATTTTCGATAGTCTGAAATCACTTTTTATTTTTTTGAAGTTTGTTTTCAATTTTCAGATGTCTGTTTTTTTTATATCGGTTTTTGATTTTATTAAAAGTTTTCTAAAGTCCCTTTTCTATTTTGTCGAGATGTTTCTGATTTTTTTAAGTCTGTTTTCTATATTCTGAAGTCTGGCTTCGAAGCTTAAAAATCAATTATGTACTTCTGAGGAAATCTTCTGACCACATCAAAAACCGAACTCATTTCATTTGTTTCCACAAATTCGAAGCCTTCAATTGAACCGGAAATGGTTTGGGGCAATAGAAAAAAGCGAAATATTTCAGATCAACTGAGATGAATCACACTGAGAGAAATCAATTGAATGAAATTGAGCCTTTCATTGATCTTCTTCCGTGAGAGTCAAACGACGACGCTTTAATTGAAGCGGAAATAGTTAAAAAAAATATCAGAAAGTGGGAGCAGGAGGAAGGGAGAAAGAGTACAAGAGGGACAGAGAGAGAGCAACAAAATGCAGAGAGGGAGAAAGAGAGAAAGCGATAGCGGTGGATCAGAGTGGAAAAAAAGCTCTGTTTACTGGCTGCGAAAGCAAACTTAATTAACATTAATTAAGACGATGTCAAAGAAACAATTGAGGCTTCCACAGACCACAACAAAAAAGACCAATAAATAACATCAGAAAAACAACAACAACAATATCAGAAAAAACAACAACAACAATATCAGAAAAACAACAACAACAATGTCAGAAAAACAACAACTATGCCAGAAAACCAACAACAACAATATCAGAAAAACAACAATAACAATATCAGAAAAACAACAACAACAATATCAGAAAAACAACAACAACAATATCAGAAAAACAACAACAACAATATCAGAAAAACAACAACAACAATAGTAAAACAACAACAAAGTCAGAAAAACAACAACAACAACAACATCAGGAAAACAACAACTATGTCAGAAAACCAATAACAACAAAAACAACAATGAACGCACGTCTAAAACGGAAATAAGAGTTCAAAGGCCAAAATGAATTCATGCCGAGTGTAAATGTGTGTGTGTTAAAATATCTATGTGTGTGTGTGAGTGTATGTATTTATGTATATGTAACGGAGAAGCAATAAATTAATTAATGCCAGAGACTTAAGGCGAGTTCGATTCGGTGGGCGTCAAAAGTGAAGCAAAAGACGACTAAAACTAAGAAGAGGAGACGAGAGAGGAAGCATTGAAATTATGAATTAAATCCCAGATCGAGTTGGGGGTGGAGGAAGGGGGGATAGAAAGAGAGGGAGATAGAGAGAGTGAGGGAGATAGAGAGAGTGAGGGAGATAGAGAGAGTGAGGGAGATAGAGAGAGTCAGGGAGATAGAAAGAGTGAGGGAGATAGAGAGAGAGAGATAGAGAGAGAGAGAGAGAGAGAGTGAGGGAGAGAGAGAGAGAGTGAGGGAGATAGAGAGAGATAGAGAGAGAGAGAGAGAGAGATAGAGAGAGAGAGAGAGAGAGTGAGGGAGAGAGAGAGAGAGTGAGGGAGAGAGAGAGAGAGAGAGTGAGGAGAGAGAGTGAGGGAGAGAGAGAGAGTGAGGGAGATAGAGAGAGAGATAGATAGAGAGAGGGATAGAGAGAAAACAAAGGGAGATTTGATGGAGAGTAGAAAATGTCAAAAGTCAAAAGTTGTTGCCGTCGTCATAGTTCTTGTTCTTGTTGTCGCCTTGTTATTGTCATTTTGCCAAATGTCAATTTAATGTTGACATTTGAGGGAAGCCCGGAAAAGATGCCGCCTTTTAATGAGTTCAGAATCGATGAAGTCAATCAATCAAATAGGAAAATGCGTTAGGGAATCAAATTCTCTCGGTCGATGGAGAAGACAGATAAAAGTGAGGGAGAGGGCAAGAAAGTGTGAGGAAGAGGGCAATATAGTGTGAGAGAGAGGGAAATAAAATGTGAGAGAGAGGGAAATAAAGTGTGAGAGAGAGGGCAGGATAATGATTGGGGGAGGAGGAAGAAAGCCCAAGAAATCTGAGATTGAAAGAAGTAGGCCGGAAGTCAATGTTGAAGACGAACCTGAAAACGATGCGAGGCGAAGAGATAGAGAGAAATTTCACTTTATTTTTATAAGAAAAATTAAGTTTGAGTCAAGGATGGAACGAACCACATGAGGTTCCAACTAGAAAAATTGGGGGCAGGGGGAAAGTTGGGGCAGGAGGGGAAGTTGGGGGCAGAAGACGAGGTTCCGCCTGGGAGAAATTTCCAGTGAAATTCTGAAAACCCGAAATTCTTCGTCTCCCCAAGTGTTTTTTTTTTTGTTTCGAGAGCTTCTGCCAAAAACAATTAACAACAAATCTTCTTCTACAGTGAGTGAGAAAGAGAGATAGTGAAATAGAGAGAAAGATGAAGAGAGAGAGAGAGAGAAAAAAAGTGAGATAGAGAGGAAGATAGTGAGATAGTTAGAGAGATAGTTAGAGAGATAGTTAGAGAGATAGTTAGAGAGATAGTTAGAGAGATAGTTAGAGAGATAGTTAGAGAGATAGCTAGAGAGAGATAGAAAGAAAGATTGACTCGGGGGAAAGCGGAGCGAATCGCAAACACCGTTAATCGTGAACAAGTAGTTGAAATGGAAATAGAAGTAGTAGAAGAAATAGAAGTAGTAGAAAAAATAGAAGTAGTAGAAGAAATATAAGTAGTTGTAGTTGTAGTAAAAGAAGAATAAGCCATGTGTCTGCCGACCAATCGACCAAGCAATTTGCCTCGAAGACAATTGCAAGAAGATCCTAGCAGCAAAAACATACATTGGACAGACGGACAAACAGACAGACGGATGAACAGACACACGAATGGACAGACAGACAGACAGACAGACAGACAAACAGATGAACAGACAGACAGACAGACAGAAAGAAAGATCGGCACTAGCTTCAATTGAACTGGTGAACAAGTGAGCCACAGACAGACCGACGGACGGACGGACGGACAGACAGACAATTGAACAATTTAATTCTTTCTTGTGGTCGTTGCTCCTCTTCTTCTCCCTCTCCTTCTCCGTCTCCTTCTCCTTTGTCTCCTTCTTCTCCCTCTCCTTCTCCTTCTCCGTCTCCCTCTCCTTCTCCTTCATCTCCTTCTGCCTCTCGTTGGCTGATGAAGTTGGTGCTCGGTTGCTTGCAAATTGCAATAAGAAGTTGCGAGAACGGAAACGAGAGGCGAATACGAGTACAGCTATGATGACCTCTTGGAACCTTAGAATGCCATTGCAATGACAACAACAAGAAGAACAACAACGACGAGGACAAAACCAATGGAAAAAAACAGAGACAATGACAACAACATCAACGACAACAACAAAATCATCAGCAACAACAACATCATCAGCAACAACAGACAACAACAGACAACAACGACATCAACAAGAACATCATCAACAACATCCATTGAAACGGCAACAACGAAAACATCGAAGCAGCTTCTTTTTATTTTGCATCACATCGCTGGGGCCACAAAAAATTTTCCGAACCTGGGCCCCGCCCTCCTCGTCACTCTCTCGTTCGGGTGATGGGGGGGCTACAGAAGGGGGCGTGGCAAGAGATGTTTAGGGAGAGCAGAAACAACGATAGTCGAAACGGAAGCCTTCAGGCAACTGACGATTTGTCACGGCTGCAGAGGATTCGTTGAAAACAGCCGAGGAATTTGTTGACAGAGATGTCTGTCGTCTTCCGTCTCCCTCTGGCCACGGTCTCCACCCGTCTCCCTCTGGCACCAGCCGCCCTTCGTCAAACTCTGGACCACAGTCGCCCCTTCGTTGTCCACTGGCCCCAAACCGTTGTTGTCCTGTCGCATTCACCGACTGTTGCTGCAAGTGGAGCAAACATTCGTGCGACAGCTGGCGATGTCGACGTCGAGAGGGATAGGAGAAACAGAGACAGCAGAGGGGACGATGGAAACAGTTGGATGCACGACGGAGACAGTTGGAGAAGCACGACAGAGGACGACGAGAGGCGACGAGAGACGACGAGAGGCGACGCGAGACGAGACGATGTGAGAAGAGACGACGTGTGACGAGACGACGTGTGACGAGACGACGCGAGAAGGGACGATGTGAGCCGAAACGAGGTGGAGCACGATGAGCATCGCGCGACTTCGGGACTCGGCTCGCAGCACGACGGCAGGTCTCGGGCGGAGTCGGGCGGCAGTGCAACGACCCTTGGAGCGAGAGCGAGGGCGCGAAGGGCAGATGCGAGAGAGAAACAGAGAACGAAATACGAAAGGCGCCCGAACAGCAAAAATGAGAGAATTCGGGCGGACAGCGACAGCAGGTAGACAGAGAGAGAGAGAGAGAGGGCGAATGGTGCGTGCGCAAACCGACAGCAGAGAGAGTGAGAAAGTGAGAGAGAGCGAGACAGGGAGACAGGGAGAGAGAGAGAGTGAGAACGAGAGCGAAATAGATGCCGGGTAACAACAGAGAGAGAGAGATAGAGAAAACTCTTTGTATTTTATCGTCTCTTTTATCGTTTACTCTATGCTTTCGAATTATTGTAATTATCTGCTTTAAATATTAGTTCGGGCAACAGAAGCAAAAACAACAAACAGGTTGTGTGTGTGTTTGTGAAACAACAACAAAAATAACAAAAACAACAACAAGGAAGAATCACTACAGCTGCAATCAGTCAGAAGGAATAACAATAATAATAATAATAATAATAATATAGGTTCTAAGTGGTCTCTTAGGGAAATTATTTCTATTTGTTTTCATTTCGAATTCATTGGTTATTGTTGTTATTATTAAGGCGAATAGAGAGAGAGAGGGGTAGAGGGAGGCGTAGAGAGAGAGGGAGGGGTAGATGGAGGTGTAGAGAGAGAAAAAAAGGGTAGAGGGAGAGAGTTCAGCATGAAGTGGAGGCGTTTAAACTGTTTTAAAAATAACCAACGACAATTGAATTTGACGCAGAAAATCAAAATAATAAAGCTAGAAAGCTTTTATCCACCCTTCAGACAACTGATTGGAGTGGAGGATTATTAAGCCAGAGGCATCGGTGCGAGGGAGATAGAGGATAGGAGATGGATTGAAAGGGATGGAGGAGATGGGGAGAGCCCCAATTTGGTCTTGGTTAAAAGTGACCATCGATCGAATGGAAAACTCTAAAACATCATAATCAAGAGCGAGCCCGGTGGTTTTTTAGTAATAATTTTTTTTTTTTTTGAGTAAAAAGTTTTTTTTTGTTTTTAGAGCCAAAAGTTTTTTTTTTTTAGTCAAAAGTTTTTTTTTCGAGGAAAAAGTTTTTTGTTTTTGGAGTAAACAATTTTTTTTTATTTTGGAGTCAAACGTTTTTTTTTTTTTTTTTTGCTTCAAAAGTTTCCGTCAAACCGATGAAGAGAAAGAAGAAGATGTTGCCGTCGTTGGCTCGCGGTGGCCTCGGAGGAGGGAAGAATTCATTAATGAAAACATAAAAATTCCAATAACTCGCAGGAGACGAGGGGCGAGGGGGAGGGGGGTTGGTTGGAGCGAAAGTCAATCGCCGGCCGGGCAAATGAAGCGCTCCAAACAATTGAGCCACAAAAATACCTTAAAAACTTCGCCAATCGCCAAAGAAAGAGAGAGAGAGAGAGAAAAAAAAGATAGAGAAAAAAAGAGAGAGAAAAAATAAAGAAGTCAAAATTTATCGTAGCCCGAGACGGTTCGCCAGAAGAAAAAAAGGAAGGCAAAAGGAAAAAATTAAAAAAAATAAAAAAGGAAAAAATTAAAAAAAATAAAAAAGGAAAAAATTAAAAAAAATAAAAAAGTAAATAAAAGCCAAAAATAGAAAACGACCAAAGCCAGAAGAGAAGAAACAAAATAAAAAGCGGAGACGAAACCCAAAAACGGTCACGGCTTGGGCTCAGACCCAGCTGAAGAAGCAGCCGACGAAGACGACGGAGGAGGAGAAATGAATGAAGGAGGAGGAGAAATTGATGAAGGAGGAGGAGAAATGAAAGAAGGAGCAGAAGAAGAAGAGGAAAAGAGAGAGGGAAAAATAAACCTCCGACTCGAATCGAATCGACTTGAGCCGAGCCTACGAACGGAATTTCAGTTCTTTCTTTCGTGGAATTTCCGTCTCTCCATCGCTTCCATCAATATCGGCGGC
Source organism: Coelopa frigida (assembly GCA_017309665.1). Classification (NCBI taxonomy): domain Eukaryota; kingdom Metazoa; phylum Arthropoda; class Insecta; order Diptera; family Coelopidae; genus Coelopa; species Coelopa frigida. The sequence goes on from CM029562.1 coordinate 5,490,939, forward strand.
GTCTTCCTTTTGCCTTCTCCCTTTCTTCCTCTGCCTTCTTCCTTTCCTTCTGTTCTGTCTTCTCCGCCTTCTCCACTCACTCTTTCACCATCCTCCCTCCCTCTCTCTCGCTCCCTCGTCGGCTTCTTCTTTGCCCGCGCTCGGCTGCATCTGCCGCTGACGGCGATCCTGAATCCGAGTCTGGGATCTACCTGAGAGTGTAGAGAGGCAGCAAGAAAGAGAGAGTGAGAGGGAGGAAGAGAGTGTGAGAGGGAGGGATAGAGTGTGACTGATGGGCAGTGAGTGAGCGAGACTGAGGATGACACGTGAGTGAATCGACCGAGCGACCGACCGACCGAACGATTGTTGGTTGCATTTCAATTGAAGTTGTTAATTTTTCTAAATGATTTGATGGCGTTCGTATTGATGTTGGTGTTGTTGCTATTGTTGTTGTTCTTGTAGCTGTTGTTGTAGCTATTGTTGTTCTTGTAATCATTGTTGTTGTTCACTCCGTTGAGCCAGCCACAGCAACATGATTAATTGTTCGATTTCGCTGCCAACATCGTCGTTGTCGGCCCATAATAAATTACCCGCGTTACTCGAACGCTGTCGAGTCCCCGCTTCCCCTGCCTCCCCCCTCCACCACCGGAGTCTCCATCACACTCTCAAGCCCCACCTCCCAAGCTTCTCGGACACACATAGGAGATACGTTATTGAGTTAAAATTAGAAAATTAGAAATTAATCAAATGCGATTGCGGCGAGGTGAACGAAAACACGTTAATCATCCCTTTGCCCCCCGATCGTCCCGCTCGCCCACCAACCACTTCGGGGAAACGTTCCTCGTACAGTCAGAAGAGAAGAAGAAGAAGAAGAAGAGAACAAAACGAGGTGAGCCGAGGAGTCGGTTGGAGCCGAGCGAAGAAACTGCGAGAGGTTTCCGGAGACGACGATCGAGTGCATTCGGGTCGACTGCATCGAAGGCGAGAGATCAAGCCGACGACTCGAAGTCGGCTAAATCCGAGTGACAAAACAAATCACAGACTAAATATAATATCGAATTATGCTATTAATACAAGAAAAACTGAGTCCACAAGGGTCATGAACTCCATCAATAAGAAAATGAAAATAAGAGAACAAAAAAATATCAAAAATTATATCAAAAAATATATAAACAAAAGAATTCTGATTAATAATTAAATTAAATTAATTATTATTAAATTAAAGATGAAATTGATTTATTTTTTGGAAAAAAATGTTGAAGATATTTTTTGACATCAAGTTTGGAGTTTTTTTTGTTTTTTTATTTTTTAACATACAATTTTGATTTTTTTTTGATTAAAAAAAATTTTTTTGAGTTTCATATTTTTATAATATTTTAAATAAAATTATTTTAAAATACAATTTTCAGTTTTATTTATTTTTTTTAACAGAATTTGTTTTAGTGTTCTCTATTTATTTACACAGAATTCAATCGGAAGTTCGTCAATCAGGTCAAACTGCAGTGAGAACTTCGGAATTCTTTCCGAATCATCAACATGGATCCGGCGCTCAAACGGTAGCCGAGTGTTGGAACTTCGTCACATCAAGAGTTACCCAGAGTTGAATGGAACCGAGAACTTCCTCACTTCGCCCCTCCCTCTCATCCACGAGAAAGGTGACTAATTCCACGACGGCTTCCAATAAATTCGACAACAACGCCTCGTCTCATATCGTCTGGCTTCGGTCTCGATGCTCGTCGTTGATGTTGTCGTCGTCGTCGTCGTTGTTGTCGTCGTCGTTGTTGTCGTCGTTTTTTTTCGTTGTTGCCGACCGTCGACCGATGTCCGCCGACCGGCCGAGCAACGCAGCCGAATCCGAGCCGGGTGCGCGGCGCTCAGAAGCAACGAGAACTGGTTCCGGTCGGTGGAGCGATGGACAGACGAACAAACTGACGGACGGATGGAGACAGCAAGGTTACTGCGAAGTTTGACCTGTTGCAGCGCGGAGCACGAGAAGAGCGGGGGGAGCTCGTGTCGATAGGAACTTCGGGGCGCTCGTCGATAGGAACTTCGGTGGCTCTCGTCGATAGGAACTTTGGAGGGGAGCTTGTCGATGGACCTTCGGGGGCGCACGTCGATAGAAGCTTCGGTGGCGCTCGTCGATAGAAGCTTCGGTGGCGCTAGCCGATGGAACTTCGGGACCGCTCACCGATTGGAGTCTGAGAGGCGCGAAGAGATCACAACCCTTGTCAAGGGGCGGCGAACGACTCGCGGACCTCCATCCTCCAAACGATCCGAAGGCGCAGCACCTTCGCAACTCGTTTCGCGCGAATCGCATCGAATCGGGGCTGCTCTCATTAAAAGTGGGCAACGACGACGACGACACGCGAGATTTCGCTAGAGAAACCATAGAAAAAAGTGAAAGTCGTGCAAGGCGGTTGGACGGACAGACAAACAGACAGACAGACAGTCGGGTGCACAGACAGACAGACCTGTGATCGGAGGTATGCGAGGTGTTTGATGGGAGCGCGTAGCGAGAAGAAGCCCGAGGAGTGGAGCGAAGGAGGAGGAGGAGAAGGAGGCGATGGTGGAGAGCGGCAACTGAAGGAAGCTTCCGGAAACTAGTTTGAAAAGTTGTTTCGACCGCAACTCACTGAAACTTCTGCCAGCGAGTGGAGTGAGCTTCAATTTCGAAGCAGGTTCAGTTCACTGGAGGAAAAAGATTACTTCATAAATTTTGCAGCTAATTTAGGTGGCTAATAAATTCGCTAAAGTAAAAGTGATTTCGAGTAGAAACAAAAGCAACAGCAGCAACAGCAGAAGCAACAAAAACGAAATTCCCACGCGAGATTAATTAAAAATAAGAGTTGAAAAAATTTGCATAATTTACATATCGAACGAGCGAGCGAGTCTTCCATTGCGTGTGGTGGTGTGTAGCGAGGGGGGGAGGGGGGAGTTCGGGTTGAGGAGTATTCGTGTGGGACAAGAAGTGGAAGGTGGGATCTGGAAATAATGGTGCCACCTGGAATGGAATTCATGGAGGAAAATTATAATGGGTGGACGATATACGATATGATGCAGAATACTATCGAAAACTATTAGTTGTAGAAAATAATATTTTATTTATAGGTAAAAATACAAATTTTACACAAACCATTCGTCCACAATGAAAATAACCAACATGAAGAAAATCAACAGAAATGAACTTGAAGTAAGAAGGGTGGCGATAAATTGTGGTCGAGCGAAAAGTTGTAGAGAGGACGTCAAAAGGGGGAGAGAGGAAGGCCAAAGAGTGTTAAACGAAGGCGAATAGGAGATAGACGAAGGCGAAAGAGTGAGATAGAGGGTTGTAACGATAACAAACGAACATGGGCTGCGGTTGCCCAGCAATTGCCAACAGCCACCGAGGTGATTATGAAAATGTGCAATTTGAAGGAAATATAATACAATAATAAAATAAAAACATGCTGCTCGACATCAGCACATGTCTGGAATTTGCATGTGGATCTGGAATGAGAGGGAGTGTGAGAGAGAGAGAGAGAGAGAGACTCGTGTACCTGATCCACGAAGGCCGAGTACCTGCTGCCGGGTGTCGGATCTCGAACAGGTAACCGACGATTGCGATGGAATACTGTACCACGAGACAAGACGAGAAGAGAGAGAGAGAGGGAGAGAGAGAGAGGGAGAGAGAGAGCGAATCCTGGACTTGAAGAGAGTTCACGAAGGATTGCAGGATGAAACTCCTTTGGTTAGGGGTGAAATTTGCAGCACATTTCAAAGCGTGAACCGGGGGCGGATCCTTGTCAAGGAAGTAAACCTGGTCAAGGAACTCGGGTCGTTGTCGTCAGCGATCCGAGGCTGATTCATGGTCAATATTTCATTCTCACACTCGAAATATTCCAATTCTCCCACTCGAAATATTTCATTCCCCACTCTCTCGAGAGGAATGAGTTTTAATTGAATTAAAAAGCGTCGTCGACAGGGAATCGGGGAATTAAATTATAAAAATCTCAAATCACAATTTGTTTGTTTTACGAATACGACTTCGGGTCCCTCGTTTCCGCCTTCGCCACCCTCGGGCCCACATTCGTGACGAGGACGAGACGCCGCCGTCGCTGCCGCAGTCGACATCGGGTGTCGGCGGCGCGGTTTGTTTTGAGAATTTTTCTGTGTGGCGACGACGATAAGAAATTCGTTTTCAAAAATTCATTATTTGTTTTTGTTATAAAACGACATAACCAACAACAACAATAAACCACCAACAATCACATACAATAACAACAACAATAACAACCACCAACAACAATAACAACCACCAACAACAACACCATCACCATCAATATTAACATGAACATCAACAAAAATAACAACAACAATGCATCCAGCAGCCCAGACGACACTGACCCGGAGCAAGGCGGGAGAGAGTGAAAGAGAGAGAAAGAGCGAGCGAGCGAGATAGAGAGAGAGAGAGAGTGTGTGTTTCATCTTCGGTTTGTTCAGTCTTCGGAATCTGGAAACCGAACAAAAGGACGCCAACAATAACAACAACAAAAACAATAACAACAACAGCATGTGTCAACAACTGACACGAGAAGAAAACAGATGCGAATCGCGTAGATGCTGCGTGTGAGTGAGTGAGTGAGTGAGTGAGATAGAAAGAAAGCAAGAAAAATGAACATCGTGGGAGGAGAGAGTCAGAGGAGGCGGTGAGATTTGACAGCCAGCGACGACCGTCACTTTGACGACTAATCCGTCGTGGTCGAATCCGCCCGCTCGTCCCGAATCACTCCAATGAGATCGACGACGTTTTCGCTGAGTGCAGCAGCAGCGGACGACGACGGCAGGAGCGCAGCAGCAGCCGCATCCGAGTAAAAAGCGCAGCAGCACGACGAACGAAACGAAAACGTAGCGAAGAGCAAAAAGAAAGCGGAGCAAGGAGGAAAGGAGACGAAGAAGAAACCAGACTTCAACTGGTTGCGGCTTCGACTCCGGCTCGACTTCGACACAACACAACTCGAAGCGACCGGTCGTCGTTCGTGGCTGCAGGAGTTGCTTCGGTCGGCCTCCTGCTCCGAATCCGAAGCGCGCTCGGTCGCTGCTGCTGCTGCTTCCTACGGCTGCTGCGCGCCTGGTCGTCGACGAACGACGAACACCTGGATTGGGACGCGCACCGAATGCCCGTCGACGAGAAGGAGTCGCGAAGACAATCGTCGGGATCGGGAACCGAGTCCCGGGATGCGATTGCCACACGAGTGATGGTCGACGAAGCGTAGCGACAGAGAGGAGGAAGGGAGAGATGAGCGCAAAGTCGGTTAAAAGTTGCACGAGTGACTCCCCGAGTGTCCTGGTGCTGCTCGTGTCGTTCGGTGTTCGATGGACGTCGGTGTTCGGCCTCGGCTCGCAGCAGCTCTGCCAGCGAACAGATCGGCGACGGGGTGGTCGTCATCAGTAGCAGCAGCAGAGGGTTGAATGCAGGGGAGCAAGAGAAAGAGAGAGGGAGTGAGACAGAGTGCGAGGCGCTCAGCTGCGGTGCGAATGAACGTTCGAGGTTCGAACATGAATGAGCGATGAGTGCGATGTTGTTGCGAGGTTTTCTTGTTGTTGTTGTGCGGCTGACTGACGTTACTTTCGAACGGCGGCAGACATTTTTATCGCTTCGATGATGATTTGGGACTGAGTTTTGAGGCGGCATCAACAACATCGCAAATATGTATTTGTAATCTTTAATTATTTTTCTTATATTTTTAGAATTTTTTCAATATTTCAATATATCAGTTTAAACTTTCACATTTTCGCTTTAATCAAATGAAATAAATTTTGTTCAATCAAATTTCCATCAATTCTTAAAATTTTCATTAATTTCTCTCTCTTCCGAATCCTTTGACATTTCATTGATTTTCCTCCACTGCAACCTCGACCCAACCTCTTCACGGACACCTTCATCCGATAATTTGTTGACATTTCGTGTTGGGCCATCCAAAATGCAATTGAAATGAAACCCAAAAGTGCAGCCGGTGATGATCGTCTCCACTCGCGTTCGTTCCCCATCCCTCTCTCTCACTCTCCCTCTGAAGATCGGGTACCATCGTCGTGTATGCATGAAATCCGAGTGTCACGTACCGGAAGACGCACACTCGCACACACACAACGGTCGTCTTCGTCTTCGAGTAGTAGTAGTTGATGTGATTGTTGTTCTTGCTGTATAATTAGTTTAACAAAGTCTTCTCCGATCGGCTTTCGAAGATCGCACTTACGAAAACCACACGACAACATACCGAGCGAGAGAGAGAGCACGAAGAACGAAACGAATGAGTGAACGGATACGAAGAAGAAGAAGAAGAAGAAGCACAGAGAACGACGGTGGGGACAACGAGCAAAACCGAAGATAATTCCATGTTGTTTGTGTTGTTGTTGCTCGTGATGTTTTTATTGTTGTTGTTGCTCGTGATGTTTTTATTTTTGTTGTTGCTCGTGATGTTTTTATTTTTGTTGTTGCTCGTGATGTTATTGTTGTTATTGTTCTTGCTGTCGGGTTCATGTGCGACCGAACTGAGGCGAGCCATAGGGTAAATGACCTAATTGTGCCCGGTACGACACATGGACCTCCTCCCTCTCCCCCCTTCAGACAAACAATCGTCGGCTCCACTGCGACGAGTGTGGTTCGGAGTCCGGTGTGGACTCAAAGTTGAATTCGAAGTCGAAATCGGAGGAGCGACGACACGACATTTGTAAAAATAAAATAAAATAAAATTATATTTATTTGTTCCGCTGGAATTTTATATTTTTGAATCGTTTGCGAGTTTTGTTCGCGGCTGTCGATGCTGTGTTGTTGTAGGTGGTGGTGGTTGTATGTTGTCGTTGTATTTTTTGTTGTTGTTGTTCTGTAGGCGGCTCATCCGTTTTCCTTCAGAACAGGTTTAAGTCTCGCTTGAAATTCGGAAACGACAACGATATCCAGAAGATACGACAACAAGAACAACAAAAATGATAACAAGAACAATTACAAAAACACCAAAAACAACAAACAAAAACAAGAAAACATCGAAGAGAAACAAAAGTCATGATAGAGAAACAAAAAAACATGATGGAGAAACAAAAAAAAAAATGTTGAAGAAACAAAAAAAAAAATCTGGAGAAACAAAAAAATCTGGAGAAACAAAAAAACAATCTGGTGAAACAAAAAAAAACATGAAAAGAATAAAAACGAAAAATTGAGAAAAACGAACCGACGACAAAAAAGGAAAACATTTGAAAGAAGGTGTCGCTTTGTCCAGAAATTCAGACCCCCGCCCCCACTCCCTCGATCCATTCCAATGAACCCCTCTTCCCCCCACCCCTTCCTTCATTGGCATCATTCGTTCGGCTCGCGTCTACAGGAATTTCGAATTTGTTTTGGATGGAGATACGCGGCAGGCAGCAAGAACTCGTTTATGATTCAGTTGCCCCGCAATGCTGAGGCACGAGTCGGGCCCCAACGAGTGAGTGTCGGATCCACTCGGGGATGAACCGACCGACGGACCGAGAGAACTCGTGTCCGCTCGGTTTCCAAGGCGATCATCCACAAAGGTGAGAGAGGTGCATTCGGGATTAGTGTGCATTGTTGATATCGTTAATATTCCATCTTCCAGGTCAAGTTGTTTCCTTCTTACCGTGGTGGACTCTCGGGTCTACTATCCAAGTGAATGGAATCCTCTCCGGAAGCTCCTCTCTCAAAAGAGGACGCGTCGTCTTTCTCTCTATGTTTTCTCTCCGTCTCTTTGATGCGAAATTCCAACTGCAGATTGGCAAATTTATTTATTTATGATTCAATTTAAACATCAAATTCGATTGTGCAGATCAAATTGAGATGCGATTTCGTAGAGCAAAACAAAAGGTCGTCACTCACGTGCGCCAGAGCGAGATGGCAATAGGTGGGCGCGCGCGTCGCAATCGAGCGAAGGCAAAAACCGAACGAAAACGATCGCAATCGGTAGATAAACGACCACCGAAGATGCGAAGATCGCATTAATTGCAACCTACCGAATGGTTGTTGTTGTTGTATATGTTATTTGTTGTTGTTGTTGCTCTTGTTGTTGTTGTTGTTACTCTGTAGTGCACTTCAACATACAGATGCGCACTCGGAGATTATCACACACGCGTGCAAGAGAGAGACAACCATATACACCAGCGATATTCGACGAAAAACAAAATCACAAAAACAAACCAACCACTCACTCTCTCACTCTCTTTCTCTCTTTCACTTTACGTGCTCTCTCTCTGCTTGTTCCAAGGGGAACCAAGTGACAGCTCAACTGTGACAGTCGACACGGAAAAAAAAACACACACAACACTTGACGAAATTTGGAGAAAGAAAGAAAGAAACACCGACGAAACTGGAGCTCGTCGGGTGACGGACGGGTGGAGCCGAAGGTGAGTTGAATGAAACCTTGGGTCGCGACGACTCAGCTCCCGATCTCGCGCGACGAATGATGCATCGGAGAGGAAAGTGCAATTGTGTTCTCTGCTCCTCGGATCCCTTCGACGTTGACGCTGACGGACGCGTCGCTGCTGTTGCGCTCAGTTATCACTGCTGTGATCTTCTGCTCTATTTACTAAATGCATGCCGCACACTTTCGTCACTTGACCATCATCGCATTTGTCGCATCGATGGACGCAATTCTGTCTTTCTTACTCACTGAATGGAGATCGCGCTCGGGTTTTTTTCTCCTCTGTTTTGGTACACTTTTTTTTTGTTGTCGAACGACGTTGGAATGAAATCGCACTGCTTCGACGCCGAAGCCACCACCGGACGCGTCGCGCGTACGTCGAGAAATCGCCGAAATGTACAACAACAATGCGCGAGGAAACGAACGAGCTCTCGTCGTCGTTCATGCGTCCGAAGCAATTTCCATGAAACTGTCGTGCGGTTGTGCGGTGAGGTGAAGTCGAACCCAAACCACCGTTGTTGCCTGCACTCCCAGCGACGGCAGCCTCGGCTCTCTCTCTCGAGTCGCCGTCGCACCAGTGTCATCTCCCTCTAGCATTTGTGTTTGGTGTTGCGATGCCATGCGCGTTGGAGGGAGTGCGCTAGAGTTGTGTGTTTTGTTTGTTTTTTCCTGGAAGAGTTTTCTCTGCATCTGTTTGTGTGTGTGTGTGCGTGAAAACTTGTTTTTCTCCGTGTCCGTTTTGTTGCGCTTTCGTGTTGTGCGAGGAGAGTTGCCATTTTTACAAAATACAATTAATTCAGTTCTATGGAATGTATGCGAACCTTCACAAATGTTATTGAAATCTGAACTTTTCTGAAAAATTAAATATTTACAAATTTTGTCCTTAACTAAAGGATGTATTTTATTGACTTCAATCGGGTATGAATTGATTACATATTTTAATATATATTTTTACTGCTATTATTGTTGTCCTTTAATGTTAATTTACCTTTTATGTAAATAACTACATTTTTACAGCACATATTAATCTGTCATTTACAGTATGTTAAAACTGACAGTTCTCTGCAGATTCGATTGCTCGACCCAGGGATGCACCACAGATATTTTTGATCGTTTGTTTTCATTTTATCATAAACTTTCAATCAATATAGTCAACAAAGTAAGATTTTATAAATAATTGGTCGATGATTTCTTATTAAAAAGATGCGTCTGAATTGTGTCAAACGAAAACGGGAACATGAACATACTACGGAATATGAGAAAAAAAAGTGGAGTGGCGTATTTTAATCCAAAAAAAGTATTGAAATTACTTCGACAACCCAGGCTCGACCGCTCCGCGCGCATCTGTCAAATTTTGCGGGTTTATTTTCGAAAATTATTTGCAATTTGATTGTTATTTTTTGTTAACGTCGTTTGTTTATTTCTGTTGTATCGTTGCTGTTTTTTTTTTTTTTTTTTTTTGTGTTAAGTGCCACACACAATAATTTTCCCCCATTCTGATCTTCGAAAATGACACCACGATGACCGCCCCGAAGCCGAGCGATGCCGACCCCTGGACGGATCTCAATTTCGACGACCCCGATCTGCAGCGATTGCTGGACGAACCGCTGGCGTTGAACACGTCGACGCTGCGCGAGGACGAACACTTCGTGGGCTTCGACAACAATGTCGGCGACACCTGGATCTACCCGAACAACATGCCGTTGCGATGCTATCAGCACAACATCTCGCAGGCGGCGCTCTTTCGCAACACTCTCGTGGTGCTGCCCACCGGCCTGGGGAAGACCTTCATCGCCGCCGTGGTGATGTACAACTTCTATCGCTGGTACCCGACGGGCAAGGTGATCTTCATGGCGCCGACGCGACCGTTGGTGGCGCAACAGATCGAGGCGTGCCAGAAGATCATGCCGCTGCCGAATAAGGACACGGTCGAGCTGACGGGACGGCTGAACAAGCGGGCACGCCTCGAGCTGTGGCAATCGAAGCGCGTCTTCTTCGCCACCCCCCAAGTGGTGCAATCGGACATTGTGAGCGCCCGCGAGGATGGCGACCAGGCGTTTCCCTTCGATCAGGTGAAGTTGCTCGTGGTCGATGAGGCGCACAAGGCTCGTGGCCGTTACGCATACACCGAGGTAGCGCAGGCGTTGTGGCAGCACAATCGTTTCTTTCGGATGCTGGCGCTGTCCGCCACCCCGGGACGCAACATGGAAGACGTGGCCGAGGTGGTGCGCAACCTGTTCATCTCCCATTTGGAAGTTCGCTGTGACACGTCCATCGATGTGAGTCCGTATGTGCACAAGCGCAGTATGAAAACGGTGGTGGTGCCCTTGAGCGATGAGATTCAAGCGATTCGCGATGAGCTGCTCGAGATCATCGATCCCTATCTGAGGCAGTTGATCGAGGCCGATGTTTTGGGCGGCTCGTTGACCAACATCAATCGGAATTGGTTGTTGTATGAGCAGAAACGCTTTCGCGAACGCTCGATTCATCAGCAGCATCCGCAACAATCGGCCGTCAATTCGAACTTCTCCGTGTGCATCAGTCTGTATCATGCGTTGGAACTGTTGGAGCGCCATGGGCTGCGTGTCTTCCTCAACAATTTCGAACAGGACGAGGAGGGACGTTGTAAATTCGTGATGGCAATTGATCGAAAGCTGCGCTCATTGGTGGAGCGATTGCGACGTGAGATGGGTCCGAATCCGTTCGATGTGTCGGCGCACGTGATGACGAATGGAGATATTGCGGAAATACCCAAAGATCTGGATTTTGGTCATCCGAAATTCGAGAAGGCGCGCACTTGTCTATTGGAACATTTCGAGGTTTGAGTTTTTAACTTGATTTCAAAGAGAATTTGATTCCTTTTGTTTTGCAGGCTAATCCCAAGTCCCGCGCCATCGTCTTCTGCGAGTACCGTGAGTCTGTGATGTTGGTTTATCGCCTGCTGCTGCAACATCGTCCGCTCCTTCAGCCTCGTTGCTTTGTTGGTAATAGACTTGATGATCTTTTGTCGAAGATTTCTTATTAAACTGTATTTCCTTTTGGTAAACCAGGTCAAGGCACCACCGCAGGCGGAATGCGTCCACTCACACAGAAGCAACAGATTCAAGTTATGGCCGACTTCCGGTCGGGAGCGTGTAACATTTTGATAGCCACCTCAATCGGTGAGGAGGGCATCGATGTGGGTGAAGTTGATCTGATCGTGTGCTTCGATATAAACACAACGAATCCCACTCGTTTCGTACAGCGGATTGGACGGACGGGTCGACAGAAACAAGGACATGTTGTGATGTTGGTCACATCGGGTCGAGAGCAGGCGGTGCTGAAGGATGTGCTCTCCAATAAGGATCAAACGAACAAGAAGTTGGCGCGATCCACCGTCATTCAGGGAGCCCTGTACAAGCAGGCACCTCGCATGGTGCCGCCAGAATTCAATCCCAAGTGCGTGAAGACCTTCGTGACGCCTCCAGCACACGAGTCGCCAGTGAAAAAGGCGAAAAAGACTTCCATGGCAAAGGAAAAGAACACCAAAGCAATGATCAAAGGATCGCAGGATCTGCGTAAATTCTTCAAGAAAGCAGTCGAGCTCGATCCGGAGGAGTTGGAGATCTTCGAAGACGATAGTCGGAAATCATCGCGAGAGAACAGTTTCGCCACAGAACACAGTGCTTCAAGGAGTTTCAGTAAAATTAGCAATTATTTCGAGAAGCTGGATTTCACCGATATAATTGCATCGAATACTCAACTTATGCAGTCGGGGAGTGAAGCTATCAAACCAGTCGAAAAAGAAATAGAATTGGATGAGAAGTATTTACGCAAGTTGAACAAGTTCTTGAAAAACGCCACGATATCGGAGCCACAGCAACCACTGGAACCGATGTCGGACGATGAGTTTCTGACCCATCTCAAGTCACCGAAATTGCTGCCGGCGTCCAAGTTGCTCATGCTAAAGATGAACTCGAAATTCGTTCGGCAGACTCTGGAGAAAATGAAAGTCCTCTTGGCCTTGGATATGGAGGATGGCATCGAGATGTCGTTGGAGGAGCAGGAAATTCGTGAGACGTATAAGCTAATGGAAACGCTTTTCGGCGGTAGAGAATCCCTAGAGAAATTCCTCGATCACACTGAAATGGAAGAGTTCAAATGGAAATGCAGTCTTCCCGATGGCATCGACGACTCCAATGACATTGATATCAAACGATTCGACCATCTATTCGAAGGCCTCGATGATCGTGGCTTCTGTTGCGATAATTTCGATTACATTGAGGAGGAATTCAAGAAGACCGATCGCTACAAGGAGATGATGAATCAAAGTGCTGTACCAACGAATCCTATCGGTGAATCAATGGTCTACGAGACAATCCAACATAGCAGTGATTTCTCGGATGATCTGCAAGCAACCAATTTCTCAATAACTGATTCCAAGTACTGCAGTCAATGGGATGACTTTGTGAAGAAGGATTTGACGCACAAATCCACGCCTCTCCACGGTCCCTTACAGAAGGCCTTCCAAAGGCAAGCCGGCAAAGAAACCATGTCCAAGAAGACGACGAATCTCATCGATAGATTTGAAGCAACTCATCGGCGTGAGAAAGTTGTGATTAAAGAACAGGAGGAGGAGGAAAGGGCTCCTTCGCCAATGTTGAAGGACCCAGAAACCATACCCCAAATCACCGAAACTTTGGATGATAGCACACCTGATTTCCTGGAGATACCAACGCCGTCGAACAGCACCAAAGTGGATTCTATTGCCAAACCAACAGAGGCTTCCGATGTCTCCAAATCAGCCGATCCACTTGTTCAAAGTATGCTCGGTGACATCGACCTCGATGCTTTCCTCGAGCCGTTTCCCGAGGAAGAACTTCTCATGGATTCCATGCATCCACCGGCACAACCTCCCAGTCGACGCAACAGTTTAAAGGAGAATTTAGAATGCAATAACAATAACAATAACAACAACCTTCTACTCTCTCCATCCGTCCACACCATGGCTCGACACTCGCCCGATCTTTTCTTTGAAACCGAACGAGAACCAAGTCCTCTGAAGACGAACAACAAGATGTCTTTGGCCGCAAAATTAGCCTCCAAGCAACCAATCGCCAACAAGGATCCCATCTCTCCGGTTCGGCCAAAGCCAAAGCAGCCCATTGACAGCGATCGATCGCCATCACTCCATGATATTTTCATAATGAACCAGCGACGTCTGTTGCGCAGACAGAAAACATCATCGCTGATCAAGCGGATCGCGGAGGAATCCTTGAAAGAGCCGGAGGAGTCGATGATTGTGGTCAATCGGAAGGCGTCCAAGAGAAAGATATTCGATAGCGATTCGGAGGAGGAGGAGGAGAAAGACAATCAGACCGCCATCGAGGTGAACGATTCGGAGACGAGCTGCGAGGAAATTGCACCGACCCAAGTGGTAGAGGAATCAATTGCAATCAGTCTTTAGAATCTTTATTAAAAAACCCATTTTTTCCAGGTCAGAAATGTGCAGCCGCGGAAAAGGCAGCGTCGCAATTGTTCCTTCCTCGAACAAGAGGCCGGTGTGAGCGGCTCCGATGCCAGTGAGGACGAGGCCGACTTCACTCTAGGACACTATGTCCACGACTCGGTCATCGTGTCCAATGACGAAGCCGAAGATGATGCGTCCACTTCCCACATGCAGGCCATGTATTTGCAATCGCTTAAGTGAGTTTTCTCTTTCTCTCTCTCTTTTACCATCATCAATTTTAATCACCTTCTCGCTTTCGTCCACCCAGGAGTCCAAGAAATCGGCGTGGGGCTTTTAAGATTCCCGCATTCAAACGATTCAACGATCACCACAAGATCTTCTCCCAGGCTGTGCCCGTGGAGAGTTCACAGTACGAGAAGGATTCGTTTGTTGTGAGCGGTGATGAGGAAGACGGGGACGAAGAAGAGGAGGCGGATGAGTCCGTGTGTCCGCTGGAGCGTGCGGAACGCATACTCAAGGAACGTCGGCGTGCCAAACGATTGGGGAAGGTTCAGGTGCCTCAGGAATCGCCCGCCCAGCGGAGGAAGAGGAGGAAAGTGTGCCATGTAATTGAGAGTTCCGACGATGACTTCGAGTAGAAACCAATGGGGGACCGGGTCCAAGTATTATTCACGCCATAACCTGATTTTTGATCCTTCAACAGATTGTATGTAAATGTAAATAGAAACAAATGAGAAAGATTTATGTAAAATACATTGCGCTTTGGTATATATTTTTGTTTTGTAAAATGTAAAAAAATCCTAATCCTACTACTAAACCTAAGCAAATGCACTTTGGATCCTCGAATCGATCAACGCGGACTAAACCAAGTAACTTGTGGTCGGCAGATCGTAATCGCTCGTTCGCGGCTTAAACGTCGTATTGTGACGTTGTTTGAACAAATCTCGCGGCTGGACGTAAACGTCTTTGAAGTCCTCCGATAGATCGCCAATGGCTTGACGATTCCTTCCACCACCAACGCCGGACGATCTCAGCTCCATCTCTGGCTCGTAGATATTCTCGACAAGCATCTGACGTGATTTGGCTCGAGCTCTCGCCCTCATATCGAGGAAACTATCGACTCGCGCCGTCTTCCGTGTGATCCTCGTACAATTGAGGATCACGCTGAGGAGAACGCAGAATTCGACGACAGCGATGATGAGACTGGCGCCCAAGAAGATGACATACTGCTCACGATACCAATTCTCCAGATGGCCCAAACACGGTTCCGTATAGCGATGTCGCTCATGCTCGAGTCTCTGCAACGCCTGACACTGAGTCTCGTTCGCCGGTTTCGGATCGAGGTGCGAGAGTTTGTCGCCTGCATTGTCCAGGATGCAACAGGTCAACGGCACGGCCCAATCACGCTGCCCATAGCCCTGAAGTTTCCACAACGACGTGTCGTAGTTGATGTCGCTGTTCATCCCACAGCAACCGAAACGCGTCTGAGCCAAATCCATGGCCACGGTGAATTGTTCGCGTCCCGGAACCCCATAGTTAGCCTGCAGCGCCTTCACCATCTTCGATTCGTCCAAACTAATGCCGAGGCATTGTGGCCACAACGTGATGGCCAGACAAACGACGGATTCGGCCAACAACAGAACGACCACGGTCAAAAAGTACAAACTCAGGAAACAATAGGTGTTCAGGCACGACGCCCAGAAGCCGACGATCGCGGCCAAGACGGCGATCGTGCCGGCCACCGCGAGTCCCAACGAGATGTAGTAGAAGAGCGGCTGTGGCATGTTGTTCAGCTGCTCGCTGGTGGCCGCCAGGAGACGTGAGAGCAGAATCCTCCTCGTGTCTGTGAACAAATAGAAACCGGCCACGATCAGGCAGGTTCCACATACCTGAAAGAGATGGAGAGAAGATGGTAAAAAGTTATATTAGAAAGAGCTTTGGAAATATAATCAACCTCTGGATGGAGGAATTTAGGGGTCTCAAATGATATTGGAAATCATTAGGAAATTTCTGTTCTCAGATCAAATTGATCAAAACCATTTGAGTTCTGATCTTCTAGTGTCCACGAGTTTGATCAAGTCCTCAACAAGGAAAATGAAATTCTAAACCAAAGAAAGGTTTTTGTACTACAATAACTTATACTATCACTAAAGTGACCACTAGTTTGAACAAGTTGAAGCCCTTAAGTTCTGAAGAAGAAATTCTAAACGAAAGAAAGGTTTTTGTACTACAATAACATATACTATCACTAAAGTGACCACTAGTTTGAACAAGTTGAAGCCCTTAAGTTCTGAAGAAGAAATTCTAAACGAAAGAAAGGTTTTTGTACTACAATAACATATACTATCACTATAGTGACCACTAGTTTGAACAAATTGAAGTCCTTAAGTTCTGAAGAAGAAATTCTAAACCAAAGAAAGGTTTTTGTACTACAATAACATATACTATCACTATAGTGACCACTAGTTTGAACAAGTTGAAGTCCTTAAGTTCTGAAGAAGAAATTCTAAACCAAAGAAAGGTTTTTGTACTACAATAACATATACTATCACTATAGTGACCACTAGTTTGACCATGTTCAAGTCAAGAAGTTCAGAATCAACGAAATTCTAAACCAAAGGTAGGTTTTATACTACAATCGAAGTACCTTATTTATACAAACTAAAGCCTCAATCGGAACTAAAAAAGAACTCACTCGTTTTTCTGATCTTTCTACTGAGATAAACTAACTATGGTCAGTCTCCTATGCCAACAAAATATTGCGTCTACTGATTAATTGATGAATTAATTTGTAGTATGCTGCAACGCTATCATCTATCATTAAAACGGGGGGGGAGCCAATTGAAATTCTCATTCTGTGAATCATAGCGAACGAATCTCATCGTTGTGGTGGAGCCCAGAGAGATCGGGTTCGCTGCCACCTGAGCTGAGCCAGAGCGAGTGAGCGAGCGAGCAGCTGATCGTGCGTTATTTAACTCGTGCTCGAGTATATCGGTTCCTTCTCCACGACCGACGAAATAATAATATGGGTGTATATAACGTGTGGAAATTACGATAATCACGAAGATCCAACGAGCCCGAGTGCCATGGATTCCTCTAATGTTTGTTTGGGTGGATGGTTGTTGTCGGGGTGGTGGAGGAGGATGGGCAAATGCGGCAACTACATGCGGCAGCCAAGCATAACAAAGCGTTACAACTACAACAATAACAACAACAACTGAAGCCAACCAAACCAAAACCCCATACAAAATCTGAACTTCGCAGTTATGTACGAAGGAAGGAAGGAAGGAAGGAAAACTAACGATTTCACCGAAAAACTGTGGAAACTACGGAAACGATGGTTTCAATGGAACTTTGTTGAACTTACCAAAAATAGGAAATTGCAACAGTTCAGCAGGAATTTATGGTTGAGGATGCGACCCATGGTGAGGATCGGATGTTTGATGGTGATGATATTTTTTTCGTCCAGGACTCCACCGGAAGCGTGGAGAGTGTGTTTGTGTGGCAGGATGAGGAAGGCGCAGGTGGTTGGCGAGAAATTGTTTACATTGTCCAAGGATCGAGCTGGGCGTATAAAAGGTATCCAAAGAGTTCTGAAGAAGTTTTTTCCACTGGATTCTAATGGGTTTCACTGAGTTTTATTGGGTTTCTTTTGATTCTATTGAGTTTCACTGGATTCTATTGAATTTCACTTGATTCTATCGGGTTTTACTGAATTCTTTTTGGTTTCTCTGGGTTCTATCGGGCTTCACTGAGTTCTATTGAGTTAGACGAGGTTCTTCTTGGGTTTCTCTTGGTCTTCACTGGGTTTCTCTTGGTCTTCACTGATTTCAATTCAAGGAATCTCAAATGATTCCAATATTTTCCGAAGGGTTTCACCTGAATCTCAACAAGTACTCTGACTTCTTGCTAGCCTTGAAACGGGGGCTAGAAATTTAAATCCACATTCGTACGTTACAGAGACAAAACCCGAACTGAAGAGCTACGGGGCATACTGGGCATGAAGACCAGCTCGCGCATGCAGAGAGCGTGATATCAAAAACAAAACAAACGCCGCCATGGCAGACAGACGCCCCAAGCATGATGTCCGACGAATTGGAACCGATAACAAAAAAGAAAGGCCCAAAAAACAACCACAAGTAGAAAAGCAATAAAAAAAAAAACCTATACACAACAAGTGATCGTTGGCCATGGAGGGAGGGAGGGGAGGCAGCTAGAGAGGGGAAGCTAGAGAGAGGAGGAGGGGGCAGCTGGAGAGAGGTGAGAGGAAAGGGGAAGCTAGAGAGAGGTGAGGGAAGCTATAGAGTGAAGAGCAGATGCAACAAGCGTATGAAACAAGAACCTCTCTTGCTCTCTCTCTCGCTCCCTCCCTCCCTCTCCCTCTCGCTTCCCATTTGGACGGCAGACATCATGTAAATTCTAAGCCCACAACCGAACCGATTCCGGAACACACAAGAGGCCGAGGCTCGAGATCCGATGCTGCCAGTCGTGCTCCAAATTGTCCAAACGATCATTCGGGTCAACTTTTAATTAAACACTCCCGCCCGCCCGCGCGATCTCTTTTTCTCTCCACATATCCCTCTCTCTATCAATCTGTTCCTCCTTCTCCCTCTCTTTCGTCGACATCGCTCCACGGCCATCGATCAACGACACCCACCAGTTGGCCTCCATTCCATTGAAGGGGTTCTTTGCCGAGCACGACGACGTCTGCTGCCATATTGCACGTGAGCCTCCCATAAAGCGGTAAACAGTGCTTAAGGGCAGGGGATTTCTCACTAAATTTATTGCGGCCTAGTTTTGTTTACTTTGAGATAAATGCCTGTAAGTGCTTCACTTTCACAGATAAGACTGCAGCGTCTGGAGGGGATGGATGTCCGTTGGGGGCTTTGATTGTGAGTCGGACGGATGCGAGAGAGCTTCCCGTCACTTGCATTCGGTGCAATGACCTCTTTTGATCGAAATATCGTTTCGTTACGGTGTCTAGAAACAGGTTTAGGCATTGAGTTCTCGGCTATAGCGATGGTATGACAAGTGAACTAAGTCTAGTCCTAGATTTAAAGGTTTGAGGATCTCTAGAAATATATTCACACATGAGTAAAAGTATCAGGAATTTCCTTATACAGTCTTTCGCTCACCGTTCAACACCCTCAATTGTGAATTCAGACTCAAAGAATCGAGGAAACGTCGATCATGGTCATGCTTATTGAACAAGCTAATTAAATGACTTAGTTTGATGGTGGGAAAAAGTTGTTGCCCAAGCCATTTAGGGTTTCAATTGCTTCACTTTTCAACCATTGCAAAGAATATTCTCTACTTTGATCCTTCAATCAAAAATGATGTGAAAGCCTCTGTAGAGTTTTGTACAAAAGATTATATTTACGTATGCATGTTGTTGCTTAACTTGTTTTACATTGTTCCATCTTTATCGATAATAATTGGTATAAAAATTTTGTATGTTCGCGCACATAATTGCGGCTCCCTTTGACGGATGCATTGGGAACAATATCTGGAACAATCCTATGCGAACTGTTAACTTGTTGCTAGTAAAGGTAATTACAATTAAAATTATTCGCTAGGAAATGTAACTAAAATTATTAATTATTCAAAATAGATGTTGGCTTCCTCGTGACCCTCGTTATTCTTAATATTTTGCTGTTTGCTATTTCTCTTTTATTTTGATTAGCTTTTTGTTTTGTTTTGCTTAGCTTTTTGTTTTGTTTTGCTTAGCTTTGTAGTTTTGTTTTGCTTAGCTTTGTAGTTTTGTTTTGTTTTGTTTTGTTTTGTTTTAGAGTAGCCTTCTACTGAGGATGCGTCCAATTTGTATGGTGAACTTCCGAATAAAAACATGACACAAATTATTTAGGAGTAATGAATTCTATATGTAGTAGCTAGGGTTTTGAATTGCAACCACAAAAAACAATTAAGGAGGAGGTCTTCCGCCGCCGCCAGCCGCCGCTGCATAGAGCTCAGAAATCCAACGAGGCATTCGAGCTCGTCTTGGATCCGCAGCTGAGCGTGGGCACGATATCGTTTTGATTCTCTGCGTTGTTGTGTTCTTCTTGTAGTTCTGCAAAGACGTAATTCGTTAGTTGAGAATGATTTCGATTAGATGGATTCGATTTACCTGGGGGCAAATGCAGTTTCTCGATGACGAATCCCTTCCGGCGCAACTTGAACGCCAGATCGGAGGTCTCGGGCACGAAAGCGCTCAGCGTGTTTATAGCGGCGATCTTGTGCAGACGCAGGAGGCCGTCGTATTTCGAGAACGCCGAGATGTTCTCGCGCTCGGTGCCGACATTGGATTCCAGGCCGATGGAGAAATCGACCAGATTGCGGATTTTCGCCACAAGCGATTCGTCGTGCTTGGCAACCAAATGCATGGGCATCGTGATGAAGCAGACCGTGGCGGCCGAACTGCTGACAAGGCCGCGCAGCACGGTCAGGAATTTGAGAATGTCCTCGGCGAAGTGATCGTCATACCAGAGGGCCGAGCCCAATGATGTGAGGCATATCCGGAAGACGGTTTTCCTTAAGTCCTTCGCTTCATTCAGCCTCTCCGAGATGGACTTCAGCAGACGGTCGTACTTTCCGTTGTGGAAGATTGTGGAAGAGTTCGCATTCGTCGTCTCGGACTCTGGCTGCGCCTTTGGCTGCTGTTCCTCCTCCTCCGCTTCGGGCTGCTCCTCGAATGCCATAGGGAGCTGGGTTCGCGCCGTGTCGTTCCAAAGGAATGTAAATTCTTGCCTCAACTCGTAAACGCCCATCTTCTCCAGCAAGTTGAACTGATGGCCGATCATCGTCGGGTTACTGGTCTTCTCCGAATTCACCATGGGCAGGTCGTTGTAGCGCCAAGCTATTCGCAGTGCATTGTCGTCGCCCTCCTCGCTCTTGTCGCTCTCCTCCTCCTGCTCCTGCTCCTGTTGGGTGTTCTTCGAGTCCTGCGGCTTCGGCAACTTCTGCAGCAATGCATAGGGTTCGTCGTCCAGACTACCGAGGAAGACGAAGTGTATCGACATGACGCCCTCGGCGAGGAAATACTTGGCCAACACCTTCGAGTACGACACGTATTTATCCTCCTCTGAAAAGGAAGAGGGGGCGAACGTGAGACGGCGAAGGAACAGACAGAGAATGCTTCTCACTCACCAATCAAGCAGATGGAGCCGATGGGCAGGCCACCGAGGATGGCGTCCAGCGAGGGATTCCCGCTGGAGGTGATCAACTGCCCCGTCTGGGGGCTGGTGCGGGTGCACGACAGGTTGATCTGAACGTTGCGTTTGCGGACCCTCAGCATGTTGTTCGTTCGTTTGTGCTGGCTTCGCAGGCGGTTTTCTCGTGTCTAGAATTACGCAAAATGCTCTTCGGCGGCGAGAAGAAGAAGCGGCGATAATTTTCAATGCGATTTTCCTGCGATGAGCCGAATTTTTCCTTGGATTTTCCTCCTTGCGGACTCGCAATGTTTTCGCGTTTTCTCTGCCGCGGTCGACGTCTTCGCCGTTTTTCTTGACAGCGACTTGAAGTCACTTCAACAGGGAAGTAAAATCAATCAGTTAGGGAAGGTGAAATAAAATGTAAACAAATAAAAATACTCCTGATTTTGTGCATTTTCTGTCAAAACAAATTTTGTGTGATTATTTAGTGTCAAAAAATAATTTAAGAGAACAATAGCAGGGTTGCCAAATGTGAAACATAACGTCACTCTACTTTTCAAGAATAACTTCACTTTACTAAAGGCAGATTTTACGATCCACTAAAAAATTGCAGCGCGTCATCCCTGGCGACTACGAGACAAAACGTCAAATTTGGCGGCCTTGCGATGAAACCGACGCATTGAACAGCTGATTGTACTGAATGTAATATGCCGCTAGTGATAGATAGATGGCGCCACTGTTATAAGTGAGAAAGGACTGCAAGAAGCATACCATGCTGGTATTTCGTGGTGGAAAACTTTGGAATGGAAGCACTAGTTGTCGGTTCTTGCCTATAATATAGCCGGTTAAGTATGGACAAGCATCATTCATAGTGCGGCACAATTCCCTTCAGTTTGTCTTCAACTGTTTGTGAAATTCAGTGCTTATCAAAAATATCGAGTTTCATTGAAAATTTATTAAATATTTCAACTTTTATTAAAAATTTTTAATTTCATTGCAATTTTTGAAATTTGATGAAAATCTTAAATTTTGATGATATTTTTGAATTTTGATGATAATTTTGAATTTCAGTAAAATTTTTGAATTTTGATAAAAATTTTGAATTTCAGTAAAATATATGAATTTTGATGAAAATTTTGAATTTCAGTGAAATTTTTGAATTTTGATGAAAATTTTGAATTACAGTAAAAATATTGTGTTTTATTGAAAATTTTGTTTTTTATTGAAAATTTTAAATTTTTATGAAATTTATTTAATTAATTTTCTTGAAATCTTATAATTTCCATGAAAATTTTGAATTTTGATTAAAAATTTTGAATTTGAATTTCATTGAATTTTATTAAAAATTTGAATTTTATTAAATGTTAAATTTTCTAAACAGTTTGAATTCCATTAAATTTTATTAAAAATTTGAATTTTATTAAAAATTTTGAATTTTATGGAGAATTTTAAATTTTATGGAGAATTTTAAATTTTATGGAGAATTTTGAATTTTACGGAAAATTTAAAATTTTATGGAAAATTTTAAATTCCATTGAATTTTATTGAAATTTCTGAATTTTAATGAAAACTGATTCGAATGCAGAATAAATTATCAGTTTAGGAAAAAATATCTTTGAAAGAAAAATTTTATTGAAAAGGAAAAAATAAGAAATATTTCAATAAAATGTTTGTTCTACTTCGTATGAAGATCGAAAAATAAATCATTCCAGCATTTGTATAAAATCAATTTGGTATCAAAATAATTTGTTCAAGAGGTTTAGTTTTGGTGAACATCAATATATTTGTATATAAATAAATTGATTAAGAGACGCCTGTAGCCCCAATCGACTCGATTCGATTCGATCGAAGGACCTTCAACCGGTCCGAATGACACCCGCACCCTGCAAAATCATCGAAGGATGCGTCATTCTCTTTAGCCGAATAGACAGACGGACAATCGGACAGTCGGACAGACGGACAGAAGGACAGACAGACAAACAGTCGGACGAGATATTACATTCGGTCAAGGAGCGAGGGAGGGAGGGGAACAAAAAACAAATGAACAGATAGCAGAGAATCGGGACGAGCGGCGCAAAAAGGATAACAATTGAAACGAATGTCCTGCTGCGCATTTAGCCATTGTGTGCTCTCTTGTGTTCTTCCTTCTTCCATCCCTCATTCCCTCATTCCCTCATTCCCTCATTCCCTCCTTCCCTCCTTCCCTCCTTCCCCTTCCTCCCCTTCCACCCATCCTTCCCTCCTGTGGACAATGGTCGAGCGTTTTTCGTGCGAGGCGCCCGATCCGGGTCGGGGTGGTGGCTTGCCATGTGCAATCCCTCGCACACGCACGCGGCGCAAACGGACACTGGTCAACGTGGTCGATGCGACGGAACGCGCAAAACGATGCAAGGGGTGTCCATCGGTCGTAAGTGGTTCGGTTGAACGGGGCGAACTCAACGGATTGCGCACACATTGCGTCGTTTGTCCATCCATTCGTCCATCCATTCGTCCATTCGTTTGTCCGTCCATTCGTCCATTCGTTTGTCCGTCCATCCATTCGTCCATTCATTCGTTTGTCCGTCCATCCATCCATTCCTTCATCCATTCGTTCGTTTATTCGTCTGTCCAACGGGATCGGATCGAATGTCCTGGACGAAGGACGCGGGCTGATTTATGCACTCGCATTTCTCATGCAATGGCCACGGCCATCGGATCGGGGTGGAAAATTTGCATCCGCTTTGGAGTGAGGCGAGTGAAGGGGATGAGGAGAAAAAGTGATGAGGAGAAAAGGGGATGAGTTGAAAAGGGAATGAGGGAGAAAAGGGGAAAATGGGAAAAGGGCGAGTCCAGTTCACAACTGCATCCTGGCCGCAGGACCTTGATACAATCGCGGTACAGTCGCCTCAATGTCGTCACGCCTACTCCTCCTGCTACTCACGTCCTTAACAAAATCGTCCTTAACAAAATCGTCCTTAACAAAATCGTCCTTAGCAAAATCGTCCTTAACAAAATCGTCCTTAACAAAATCGTCCTTAACAAAATCGTCCTTAGCAAAATCGTCCTTAACAAAATCGTCCTTAACAAAATCGTCCTTAGCAAAATCGTCCTTAACAAAATCGTCCTTAGCAAAATCCACCACTGTCAGTCCATGAGTCAGACGGCTGAAAGGATAATTGCATTTCCTTTGAAACGTTCACCGGGTCCCGCCCTCGCCTTCGCCATCGTCTCTCAGATCAAAACTCCTGTTGGGCCCACATCCTCATCAGTGCGAGGACGCTCAGCCGGAGTTTTGTAAATCAAACAGCTTTCACCGCATCGATTAAAGGATCTCGTTAAAGTCGGGGGGGGGGCGCACAAGGAAGTGAGGCCAAAAAGGATATTCAATGGGTCAAAGAGGATGTTCAATGGTCGAAAGGGATGTTCATTGGTCCGAAAGGGATGTTCTTTGGCTAGAAGACCAAAAGGATGTGCTGTGGATGGGCGAGCGGAAGGCAGGGCGGACCCGAGCCTCAATCCTCGCAGGACTCGCAGGCGATGCGGTCAGATCTGGCTTAATTATAGGCCGGCTGCCGCTGATCGAAGGCGAAGGCGTGCCGAGAGCAACGTGGGCGGGTTCATTAGAGGAGAGAATCCATGCGTCAGGCGCTGAGCGGCTGAAAGGATGCCTGATCATTTTTCTAGAACGAGATCCCTTTCGAAGACGAGGTCCACGAGGTCCTCGGCGAAGGACCTGCACTTTCTTTCTTCACACATACGTTTCGCATAAGTCATCGTCATCATCATCGGCCTCGGGATGAGGACGAGGATGTGTCGAACTCGGCGGCAAGGACACCGCTCTCGATTCATCGTTCACATGTGTTTGTGCATGCGCCACTTGAAGCAGAGTCCGAAACTAGGTTGAGTTCAAATCGGAGTCCGAAAGGATGTTGATTTTGAATCCTAGTCCAAAACTAGGTTGAGTTCAAATCCGAGTTTGAAACTAGATTGATTTCGACTCGAGTCTGAAACGAGGTTGAGTTGAGCAATAAGTTTGAATTCGAATCCTTGTCCGAGATTTCGGATCCTTTTCCGAGATTTCAAATCCTTGTCCGAGATTTCGAATCCTTTTCCGAGATTTTGAATCCTTGTCCCAGATTTCGAATCCGAGTTCTTGACTTCGACCCACATCTACTTTTCGTCCTTTCAAAGGGATCAAAGGGACGCCCCAAGCGTTTCTCTCTGCCTGCTCCTCCTCCTCCTCCTCCGTCCATCCGTCCGTTCGTCCGTTCGCATTTGCCACGCTAATAATCATGTGCTTAGCGGTCGTTCGCCACGGTCAGCATCGACCAGATCTTGTCGGCATATTGTGTAACCGCGACCGAGAACGCGGGAGGTGCGGCCGATCGGAGGCGACCAGCCTGAGGATGGTCGAAGGATCAGACAGCGACCAGCATGTCCTTAAAGGATTCGTCTCGAGGCGGTGGAGGCGAAGGCGACGTCGCAGCGAATCAGTTCAGACGCAGCGGGGGCGAGGGACGGCAGCTGCCCGGTTGGAAAAGGGTTTCACTCGGCAGGATAGACGAGGACAGACAGACGAAGACAGACAGACGAGGACAGACAGACGAAGACAGACAGACGAGGACAGACAAACGAAGACAGACAGACGAGGACAGACAGACGAGGACAGACAAACGAAGATAGGAAGGACAGTGTACATTGCAGGATATTAACCATTGCTGGACATTCTCTACTGCAGGACATTCTCTATTACAGAATATTCTCTATTACAGGACATTCTCCAACTGCAGGACATTCTCCCACTGCAGGACATTCCACAATAACCGTTGTCTCCTCAGCAGGCGATTGTCCTTTTTCCTTTCCCCGTTCGTCTCGAGTTGAGTTTTCCTTAAAAAAATCTGTCAAAGGGATTCCTCGAAATGTGTTGGTTTTCTCCCTCCCTCTCCCTCTCTCTCCCTCTGCCTCTCTCTCTCTCCTTCCATTGTCCATGTCCTTTTTGTTTTTTCTTCCAGCATCCTTGCACAATCTCTGCAACCTCTGCATGCGCCTCTGTCTGCTCTTGTTGACTTTGTCCATTGACGATGCCTGTGTAATTTATTGTCCTTTCGGGTCACCCGTCGTCGTCGCCTCGGACTCGGGTCGCCTCGGACTCGGGCCCGAGTCTGGTGCCTGAAACTCGTTCCCACACTTTTAGTTTCACTCCTTTTTTGTTTCTGCTCCGGATACCCTTTGGTCGATTCGTCGCATCCTGCGCCTGGCTTGCACAATGCGATCATGATCGTGGCCGATCAGTGCGATCGTAAAATGATCAGTTGTTTTTGACTCGACGTCTGCGCTTGCGTGTGTCCTGCCCCCCCGTCCATCGTGCGTCTGTCTGTCGCATCCTTATTCCAGGGAATTCTCGGTGTCAACTACTGTTAGTTTCCCTCCAACTCCAACTCCATGTCCTTTTCCTTCTTCTTCTGCTGATGATCGTCGTTTTGCTGGACGATCAGGTCGTGTGGTTTCTTTTTCGCAGGACAAATTCTAAGATATCGATTCCTAGGAAGATTCTTCAGACTGTTTTATGCTAGGATGATTCTTGAGACATTGCTTCCTAGGATAATTTCTCAGACATTGTTTTCATGGATGATTTCTTACGGCATTGATTCCTAGGATAATTTTTGAGACATTACTTTCCATAACGATTTCTTACGATATTGTTTTCTAGGATAATTTCTCAGACATTGCTTCCAAAGATGATTTCAGACGATGATTCCTAGGACGATTTCTTAGATATTGCTTTCTATATAGAGGATATATAAATGATTCCTTAGACATTGATTCCGAGAATGATTTCTCAAATATTTCTTCCTAAGACGTTTCTTGAGATATTTCTTCCAAGGATGATTCTTGAGAAATTGCTATATAGGATGAATCCTTCGACATTGATTCCTAGAATAATTTCTTAGACTTCTTCTTAGGCTTTCTTCTTAGGCTTTCTTCTTAGGCTTTCTTCTTAGGCTTTCTTCTTAGGCTTTCTAGGACGATTCTTCAGTTATTGCTTCCTAGGATAATTTCTCAGACTTTTCATTCCTTTTCATGAAGATTTTTTAGACATTTCTTCATTGGAAGATTTCTCAGACATGGTTTCTAAGGACCCCGTGGTATTCCCCTCTCTCAGATCCTGCTAATGTGAGTCCTGTCAGCGCGGCCCCACTCGAGGGAGCCTGGCGGAGTCTCTCTCGAAGTCCGTCCACGATGTGTGCACCAAATGTTTTTACCACACGTGGATCGTTGTCGTCGATTCTCGTTCCAGGCGGCAGATGACAGGAAGTAATTCGACAAATTAAGGATCCCTCTTCCTGCCCCCATCCTTTTTTTTCTACTTCTACTTCTCCCTCTGTTTCTCCTTCTCCATCTCCTTCATTTTCTCCATCTTCATCCTCTTCCCCATCCACAAAAAACGACACGAAGTGAAATTAACGACTTCAAGACATTTCAATTAACGGCGCGGGACATCACGCGGTGGAGGCGATATTGCCTAAAAAAAAAAAAACAACAATTATACAAGAAGAACAACAACAATTATAACGAAGAACAACAACAATTACAACGAGAGCAACAACAATAACAATGAGAACAACAACAATTACAACGAGTTCTACATGCGGATAAAGGATTTTTGGAGTAGCGGAAGGGATCCGAACGAAGGAGGACACCAGATGCAGCTCCGCTCCGGAGAAGTCATAAAATTAGGGACACTTTTTTAAGAGTCCCGAACGTGTGTGTGTGTGTGTGTGTGTGTGTGAGTTGAAACAGGATCACAAGAGGGATCCCGAATCCGAGCACAAACCATTCGCAGAAGGCTTCAATGTGTGACTTCTGACAGATTTTATGGGCTCCGCAGGTGGCTGGAGATGGGGTTTCTTTTTCGGATCTTATGATTCGTTTTTTTCGGATCTTAGGATTGGTTTTTTCGGATCTTAGGATTGGTTTTTTCGAATCTTAGGATTGGTTTTTTCGGATCTTAGGATTCGTTTTTTTCGAATCTTAGGATTCGTTTTTTTCGAATCTTAGGATTCGTTTTTTTCGAATCTTAGGATTCGTTTTTTTCGAATCTTAGGCTCCGGAAGATCGGTGGAAATAGGTGAAAGCGAGGATCGATGGAAATTGGGGATCAGTGAAAGCCAAGGATCGAACCTGATGGACCAAGGGAATGAAGTCCAATCAATTTCCAGCTTGACGTGGAGTCCTTCGTGAAAAATGGAGGCGAATTTCAAGTTGAAATTTTCAACTAATCAAAACATGAACGTGGATGTCGTACTGAAGCATTACATGTCAATTAGTGTAAATTCGCAGGACATTCAACGATGGGCGACAAGGACTCATTGCTTGGGCGGCAAGGACTCATTCCAAGGATCCATTGCTTGCGCTTCGTTGGACTTCGATGTTCCCCTGACAACCCCAGAGAATCACCTCGGGACATATCAAATGAGAATGTTTCTCACACAAGTTTGGAATTTTGAGAAAATACACACACACACACATCATATGAACCTCTCACATTTTTTCATCAATTTTCGTAAGGAATTCCATGATTGATGGTGCCGAGTGTCGAATGTCCTTCGAACCATCCATAGTGAGAGTTGGTAGAGTGGGGCCGGTTGTTTAACGAAGCCTGAAATGTTTCGAATCCCACACTTTTTGGCCCAATTCACTTGTAGTTGGTTTCATTTGGAGATGTTTTCTGTCTTTTTTCGACCGATGATTTTACTGAAAATCCTGTCTTAATTTTTTCATAATATGTAATAAGAATTAATGTATTTTTTCTTGATTTATATTTATATTTAATTTTATTTTTATTTTATATTATTTTATTTTGTTTTGTTTTGTTTTATTTTATTTTATTTTATTTTATTTTATTTTATTTTATTTTATTTTATTTTATTTTATTTTATTTCATTTCATTTCTTTTCATTTTATTTCATTTCATTTCATTTCATTTCATTTCATTTTATTTTATTTTATTTTATTTTATTTTATTTTATTTTATTTTATTTTATTTTATTTTATTTTATTTCATTTTATTTTATTTATTTTATTTTATTTTATTTTATTTTATTTTATTTTATTTTATTTTATTTTATTTTATTTTATTTTATTTTATTTTATTTCATTTTATTTATTTTATTTTATTTTATTTTATTTCATTTCATTTTATTTCATTTTATCGATCTTCTCATAAAATAATTATAATTATTTTTCCTTATTCAATTTTTCTTTATAAAGAATTTTCATTATTATATAATTTCTCGAGAATATTATCAAATTAGAATTGACCACGAAGATTTCCTTTCCACCAAATTGTGAATGATTATTTGTTTTTCGATATATTTTAATTGTGGGTTTTATTTTTAAAATAATATTTTAATACTAAAATATTTTTAAACACAAAGTATTTGTGTATTTTCCATTTTAAAATATCACTTGGTCGACTTTTCACTCCCCAACTCCTGATTCTCCGACTATCCTGGACCGTTATCTCGCCTGCCTTCGTCAGCCTGGAGCTCGTCCTTCGTCATCGTCCTCCTCGTCTTTGTCCCCTCGTCTTCGTCCTCTCGTCCTCGTCTCCATCTCCATCAACCGAAGCTTCTGCTCGGCTTGTTTTTTTGTTCATTTCGGAACGCTTTCTTCAGTTGGTCTCATCGTCATCGTCATTGATGTTGTTGTCAATGTTGTTGTTGTCAATGTTGTTGTTGTCAATGTTGTTGTTGTAATTGTTGTTGTTGTTGTAATTGTTGTTGTAACTGCCCTCTATATAAAAATTGTTGCTAGGAAACCCCTTCTTGTTACTCGATGCCCTGTTAACTTGCTTAAAAAGATGATGCTTTTCATGTTCTCCACCTCTCCTTCATCTCCCACCCTCATCCTTCATCCTGGACACTCCATCAGCGTCCGATTCGTTGTCGTCGTCTTCTTCTTCGTTATCTTTTTCTTCTTCGTTATCTTCTTCTTGATGTTGTCTTTGTTTTGTTTTTCGCTTTTCCCCAATTTTATAAAATGGACTTTGGAATGTTTTTGTTTTTTTTGTTCATCATCGTTTTCGTTTCAATTTTCAATGTTTTATCTTCGTGTTGTTTGGGTTGTTGTTGTTCTTATTGTTGTTGTTATTGTTGTTGTTGTTCTTATTGTTTTTGTTATTATTGTTTTTGTTATTATTGTTGTTGTTATTGCTCGGGGATCCCTTTTCATGTCGACTGCACTTGAACATAGTTGTTGTGGTTGTTGTTGTTGTTGTTGTTGTAGTAAGTAATACCTGTTATGTTGTTTTTTTGTTGTTGCCATGATTAACAAGAATTCCTCGCTTTTCATTTCGAAGCCTCGTTCGAGTTAATGCGATGGCCACTCGGGCCGATCCAGGAGTGTGGCGGTGGGGGGGGGGGAGGATTTTCATGAAGGGGGCGGATTTTCGTGAAGGGGACGTCGCTTGAATGGAATCTGAAAAGGTATCGGATGGAAGAAGGAAGGAAGGATGGAAGGAAGGAAGGAAGGAAGGAAGGAAGAAGAAGCCTCAGTTAATTGGCTCTAATTGATTGCGTAACCATGTCCTTGTCCTTTGAAGGACACGAACTGGAGACTAAGAAGTTCTTAGTAAGAACTTTTGATTCTGATTATTCTTCTACTCGCATTTCAAGCGGCCCAGTGAAAAATCGAAAGGAAACCTTCAAGAAAATGAAATCCTTCCGAGGATGAAATCTCATCGAGAATGAAATCTCTTCGAGAATGAAATCTCATCGAGAATGAAATCTCATCGAAAATGAAACCTCCATGAGAATGAAATCTCCCCGAGAAAAAATCCTTGCCGAGAATGAAACCTCCATAAGAAAGAAATATCCCCAAGAATGAAACCACCCTGAGAACGAGGAAAAGATTTCTTTTTTTTCATGATTTTCAAACTCAAAGTTTTTCTCCTTCTCCTCTTCAAAAGCAACCCGAGTCCTGCCGCCTGACCACGCGTTCAACCCTTTGTTTGCCATCTCGCTTCCATTTTGTTCACTCGGCGCACTCGATTGGCTTCTGCTTGCCAAAGGCTTCTGCTGTCAAAGGCTTCTGCTTGTCAAAGGCTTCCTGTTGCGAAACCAGATGGTCGTCGTCCGCAACCCTTCCGAGGCGGCCGCACGAATCGCAGCAGCCTCCCGCTGGCAGCAAACAACAAACGATTCGTGAAGCTTCGGCGATTGCCAAAGACGAGGAGGAAGAAAAAAAAAATCGCTTTAAAATCCTTTTTTGCTGCCCGCTGTTTCTGTTTTCCATTGAAATTATTGCGGCAATTACATTCGACCGCCTCGATTGCCTCACGAATTATGGAAGTTGTTCGCTTTAATGTCCAGAATATGGACAGGATATCCCTTGAATATGCCCAGGATACGCAGGTTAAATCGATGAATATGGCGTAATAAACCATGGGAGGGATTCTCCAGCCGATTCTTAAGGGTTATGGCGGGTCGTTCGAGTGAATGGCGATGGGTTTTGCAAAGTGATGTCCTGTCCTGTCGAGGAGATCCTTGAGGTGGGGCGAAGCATTAGATGTGGTTGGAATGGGTCTAGAAGGGGAGTTTGAGTGAAGGAAGGTCCTTTTGGTGGAGTGAAAAGAAAGGATCTTCTATGGAGTGAGCGAGTAATGGGAATTTCTTCTATGGAGTGAAGGAGTAAGCGAAATTCATTCTGTGGAGTGAGCGAGTAATGGGAAATTCATTCTATGGAGTGATGAGCACCGCTTTGACAAGGGATCCTCTGAACGGCAGGAACTTCCAGGAATCGAGTCGGGTTGGAGTCATCAACTTGGGTTAAAGTGATCAGCATGGGTTAAAGTGATCAGCATGGGTTGAAGGCATCAACCTGGGTTGAAATAATCAACTTGGGTTGAAATCATCATTTGGGTTGAAATAGTCAACTTGGGTTCAAATAATCAACTTGTGTTAAAATAATCAACTTTCGTTGAAATAATCATTTGGGTTGAAGTCATCAGCTTGGGTTGATATATTCGAGTTGAATTAATCTCCTTGAAGTAGATGAGAACATAAGGTCCTTCTAATCGATTATCGAACCCCGGTCTGAAAATTGATAATAATCGAATCCCTTTCTGAAAATTGAATTCTCCTTTTCTCCACACGTCGCCAATCGTCATTCATCCATTACCCTTTACCCTCGGTCATCCACCTTCGTCCTTTCCACCTTCGTTCTCTCTAATTTCGTCCTCTCCACCTTCGTCCTCTCCACCTTCGTCCTCTCCACCATCGTCCTCCACACCTTCGACTCCTCTCCCCCTCCTCTGCTACATTTCAGTTCCTTCCGCCTTTTGATGACCCTTTCCTCACCTCGCGATGGCCCTCGGAAATCGATTAAACCCTTCGTTGAACAAGAACAGAGTCTCGGGGCATTGGATAACAGCAGTAAAGAACATCAAATAACACCTTCAAAGCAATAACAACAACCATCACTATTATAGGAACAACAAAAAAAAAAAACACATCTACAACAACCAACTATATATCCACAGTAACAACAATTGGACCAACAAAAACAATATCAAACAGCAATCAACCTACATTTAAACGCAATTAAACATAATCGGACTCCGTCATCGACCCACCGAGAGCCCGGCTCGTGACCCGGCCGGAACCAGAGGTGGTGGAGGTTGAGAAGGACTCTCGTACCCTTTCCCCCCCCCCCCAAACAATCAAAAATATGGCACCACCGACGCACATGGCGCCCACTCAATGGGTTGAGGGTGGGGCGAACGAACGAGTGAACGAGCGAACGTGGGTTCGGTTTGAGTTCGGTCATTACACGTTATAAAATTAGTCAACACTTTTCTCATTCTCGGTGTTGTTGATGTTATTGTTATTGGTGTTATTGTTGTTGTCGGAAGGACACCATTTGTTCGCGGTGTGCGTGTCGTTTTCTCTATTTGTTTATTTAGTTATATTTGTAGTTGTAGTTGTACTTATTAGCAGTCCTTTCGTGGTCGATTGTTTTCGTGGTCGTTTATTTGCTCCCGCTTGAGTTTGCTGAACCCCAGGCCAAGTGGTCCCGAGGTCCTCTGGATCCCATGGGTCCCAGCAATTAAAGGGTTCAGCGCATAAACGAGTTCTGAGCAAACACGCGTGTGTTTAGTTGACCATGTCGTGGTAATGGTCGAGGGAGAGGATGCGTGAGAGAGAAAGAGAAACGATCGAGTCCTTTTGGTTCGTTGCAACCCGATCGTTTGTCCATCTGCAACCAACGTCCAACAATCGATGGATCGTTTTCTCCTTCAAGACTCTGATGAACTTTTCCAGGATTCGAGTGACCAGGATTCGAGGGACCAGGATTCGAGGGACCAAGATTCGAGAGGTCTCTTTGTCTTCATCCTCGTCGTTCTCCGTCGTAATCCTGCTAATTTGTCAAAACAAGTGGAGGGAGGGAGGGAGGACCTGCGTCTGTCAGCGCGGATCGGAGCTGCTAATGAAGCCTCTAAGGCGTGGGATTAAGCCAAATTATATCGAGCACAGAGGCGAGGATCACGAGGCGAGGATCGAGAGGAGAATGAGGACGAGGATCGAGAGGAGAATGAGGACGAGGATCGAGAGGAGAATGAGGACGAGGATCGAGAGGCGAATGAGCAAGAACGAGGTGGAAAATGAAGAGGAAAAGGTTGAAGATGATGAAGGCGAGAATGAGGACGCCAAGGTTGAGGAAGATGACGAAAATGAAGAGGACAAGGTTGAGGATGAGAATGAGGACGGACGAGGTTCAAGATGATAAAGACGAGAATGAGGACGGACGACGTCGAGGATGATGATCTCATGCGAAGGATGAGGTTCGTTAGATTTACATAAACACACACGCCTGCTAAGCGTGTTTGGCGAATCCGTCTGCGACGATCCGGATCCGGATCCGGATCCGACCGAGATTCACTTGAGCGCTTGCCACGAACGATCGCAGGACGATGAAAGGATTTCGAAAAGACGAGGATCAATTTGTCGTCGTGTGGGCGCAACCTGTTTGCAAACACGACATCGCTTTCTTTCGTTCTTCCTTTGTCTTCTTCACTCTTCCTTTGTTTTCTTCACTCTTTCTTATTCTTCCTCAATCTTCCTCACTCTTTCTCACTCTTTCTCACTCTTTCTCAATCTTCCTCAATCTTCCTCAATCTTCCTCAATCTTCCTCACTCTTCCTCAATCTTCCTCAATCTTCCTCACTCTTTCTCACTCTTCCTCAATCTTCCTCACTCTTTCTCACTCTTCCTCAATCTTCCTCAATCTTCCTCACTCTTCTTCGATCTCCTGTTAATCCCCTAAATCCCCGGATGGAATTCCGTGGAATTCGAACGAAGTTCGGATTTGCATCCTCGTCCTCGAATGGGCGAAGATGTCTCTCGGTATATATATATATTGTGACATATTACGATGCGGCCGCTTGCGTCGCAGCCGCCGGCCACTCAAGGGTTAAGCCGATTATCCTTGCTCTCGGTGCCTTCCATCCAAGGTGGCATCAAATCCTTGCGAAGGCTGTCGCAGGATGAGGCAATGGAATTGGTCTGGATTTGCATTCGCTAGAAAAACATCCTCGCACTCGAAGACGGAGACGAGCCGAGCAGACGCTTTGATCCTGGCCGTCGTGCGGCGCGACGCACGAGCAGGAGCAGATTTGTCCAATGGAATTCCTGGAAGAAGCTCAAGGATCGATCTTTGTCGAGCGCTCCGGTTGAGGTGGGCCTCGAACTATTAGCAAGGATTAGGGACAATTTGCTGTGTAAATAACACTTCCTTCGACGCCGGCGGATCCATCAGAAGATCTGATTTCCTTTCATTCTGCCTCAGAGAGAGAAGTTTCCTTTAACACTGCATCGAAGAGAAAAGTTTCCTTTTACTCTGGGTCGAAGAGAGAAGTTTGCTTTTACTCTGGGTCGAAGAGAGAAGTTGCCTTTCATTCTCCATCAGAGAGAGAGAGAGAGAGAGAGAGATTTCCTTTCACACTTCAGCAGAGAAAGAGAGAGAAGTGTCCTTTCCCTCTGCCTCAGAGAGTGATTTCCTTTCACTCATTATTAGCGCAGGGTCCTGGCCAAAAAAAATCCTTTCTCATTTACCTCATAAACTCGAAGATAGATCCAAGATATACCTTCACGAAACCATCACAATATAAACAAGTTACCCCCCCCCCCCCCACTCAATCCTCCAGGTGGACCCTTTGAGTATCCTTTGAACACGATTTTATTGTCCTTCCCCACCCTCTCACATCCTCTCACTCACACGCTCCCTCGATCGTAACGCATTATCCTTCATCGACACCATGATTTGATGACAAGAACGAAAGGCAATAAATCAAAACACCTACAAACAATAATAAAAAAAAAAAAACATACCAGCGAAAGCATTAAAAATCAGCCACAATGGAAACAAATCCTTTTATTGCAGGATCCGATCCGATTCGTTTTGATCCCCGACACTGACGAATGAGGATCCTGCGAACAATCGGACCCTTTCTTCGGACGGACCTCGTTCAACAGGCATAAAAAATCGAGCTCCTCCTTCTTCTCTTTATCTTCCCTTATAGAAGACGTCAGATCACAGATTAGACCCAGCGATCGAACCCTTCGTCGGAGAAACTCCTTGGGGTTGATTGAAAGGAGTTGCGTTCGCTCAAACAATCGGTTCTGAAGACGATGCCGCTGCCCGAAGGGTTACGGGTTGGTTGCTCAAGCGATCCTTTTTCGATCGAAGGACGAAGAAGGGATCGTCGTAAGACGATGGTTTTTTAATGTGTTACATCGTGTGGAACGCCCTTTGAGCCTCGCCCCTCCACCTCGACCTAACTGCTGCTTTATGTCATACTTTGTGGGCACAAAGGGCACCGAGACCTCGAGGTGTCGAGGTGTCAAAGGTGCCTCTAACACTATCTCACCGCGAGGGGATCACACAATGAGAACAACTAATTTCAAACTTAAACGATTCCATTCTTTCATTTAATCCTTTTGGGCACAAAGGACAGCAGTTTGTCTCGGGGGGTTTGTTCTTTGGAGGAAAACACCTCAAAACATGGATGAGGAATGAGACCAGGGCGCGACAGGTCCAGGACTCCAGTTGCCCACTGCTCCTGCTCCCCGGTCTCCGTTCCGTCGTCCTTCGTGTTATCCTGCGTTGCAAATTAATTTCTCGATGTAGCCAATTTGCTGCTTTTTTATGTCGACATTAAAGGATGACCGCAGGATTATTTTTACAAGCTTCGACTCGTACTTCTTCACTAAAAATATACCGCCCCCCACCGGTTGCCACGCCCCCAAAGTCATTCCGTAAACTCTGGTGATGTGCATAAAAAATACTTAATTCCCTAATTTTGTTTCGGATCTAATCCAGAGACATGCTTTAAATGTCTGTCTATCTGTCTGTCTGTCTGTCTATCCGTAGCGCGGTTAATGAAGAGTGAAACTTGATGCTTGTCGGGGGGGCGGACGGCGGCTGAGGTGGGGGCGGGGGTGGGTCGAGGTCGTGGTCGTGGTCGAGAGGACGCTTAATCCTCGAATAATAAATGCAAAACCCGAAGCCCAGTTTGGATGGCCGTTGAGGGAATCCTTTTGAGTTGGCCTGGATACCGACGTCGGTGAGGGAGGAAAGAGAAGTCCTGCGGAGGAAATTATGGCAAAGACCTGGAGAGGAAACGACGGTGAAGTCGTGGAGAGGAAACGACGGTGAAGTCCTGCGGAGGAGACGAAGTCGTGGAGAGGAAACGACGGTGAAGTCTTGGTGGGGAAACGAAGTCCTGGGGAGGAAATGAAGACAAAGTCCTTGTAGGTGAAATCGCCATTAATTGGAGAATTTAACAAGCGTCCGTCTCGGAGATTTGTTCGAGGATCTCTTCGACCATTTCTGCTCTTCTATGGATGAAGGCGCTTCACCACCCTAGGGTGGTGGTGATGAATCCTGTGGCTCAGGCTGAGGTGATTTCGACTCAGGTGAGTTCGGTGAATTTGGTGATTTCTTTTTCTGGGAGTATTTTGGCTTTGGTGAATTTACCGAATGTGGGATTATTCCCACATATACATATATTTCACCACTTTAATTCCTCTAATACGTTGTTTTGTAGGCGGAAGGATTAGAGGATTTACAGGACGACCACAATCGTGGGTACCTGTGGCACAGCCGCCTTTGTTCGACCCTCCCTCATTCTCTTCTCCCTCGTTCTCTCCTCCCTCTCTACTCCTCCTCCTCCTTATCGTCACTTTCACTCGATTCCATTGGGATGGCGAGTGTGAGCGCGTTTTGCGACACATTTCGAAAAGGATTCAAAAGGATTACGACAACTATTTTTTTCTTCGGGATCGAAATCGGAAGCCGTGGTCGGTGTCTTTGTCGGCATCCTTTGGTCGCTTTGTCAGCTTCCTTTGGACTCTTTGCCAGCATCCTTTGGACTCTTTGTCAGCATCCTTTGGACTCTTTTTTAGCATCCTTTGGATTCTGTTTTAGCATCCTTTGGTGTCTTTGTCGGCATCCTTTGGAATCTTTTTTAGCATCCTTTGGTCGCTTTGTCAGCTTCCTTTGGACTCGTTTTCAGCATCCTTTGGAATGTTTTTTAGCATCCTTTGGATGGATTTAAAGTCTTCAATGGTTTCGAAGGAATTGCGGATTGAACTTTCGACACGAAGGAATTTTCTCAACAACAAGAGAAATGTGTTTTTAATGAAGAACATTCCGGTGTCGTCTCCAAGGTTAACAACGTGTTGTCGCTCGTTCCCGCCTCCCTTCCCTCCCCGAACTCGATCCTGCATCGGAAACACGTGCGCACGCGGTTCCAATCAACGAGAAGATCGTCCCAAGTTCTCGACTGCTCGACTCACGTTTCTCGGGCCGACTTCCGAGTTAATTAAATCCCTCGAAACCGATCATCCATCGAGGGGTCGCCAGCTCGCCGTTGGCACCCAATCGCTTTACGTCTGGCACCCAATCGCTTCACTCGGCTCGACTCCTCCCGGGGGATGACGAGGAGACGAGGCCTCTGCACGTGGAGGAGGCCCAGGAGGGGTTGGGGGGCGAATATTTCCATAT
The DNA here is from genome assembly GCA_017309665.1 of Coelopa frigida. NCBI lineage: Eukaryota > Metazoa > Arthropoda > Insecta > Diptera > Coelopidae > Coelopa > Coelopa frigida. The sequence goes on from CM029562.1 coordinate 5,528,966, forward strand.
CGACGGAGTTCCTGGAACTGCGAGGGCGACGGGGTAAAAAAGAAAAAAAAAAACATATAACAAAACACTAAAACACGCCTGCAGACGAAGGATGCACGAGGGTCCAACGACGAACGACACTTTAGTTGATTGCGATCGAGAACTGGAGAAGTCGAAGGAGGACGAGGAGAAGGTGGACGAGGAGAAGGAGGACGAGGAGAAGGAGGACAAGGAGGAGGTGGAGGAAGGAGGACGAGGAAGAAGAGGATGAGGAGAAGGAGAAGGAGCAACGGGGAGTCACGTGATTTCCGTGCGTTCTGCTTGACATGGACACATGTCTCAATATTTTCTCGATTGGTTTTTTTTGCCCCCCCCTTCCACGGAGCTGACAGGAACACATACATATGGATATGTTTTATTAACATCGGTAGCATATTTTGAATGCCATGGAAGATGATTTTTATTCTGTTCTGTTCTGGCAGTCGAGGATGACAGGAATGCAAAGACATTAGGCACAACAGGACATCGAGAGGAGGCGATGGTGACCGGTTTCTTTTAGGGAAAAAACCTTTTCAATTTGAAGGATTCTCTTACCAAAACGACTATAGGTTTAGAGGGAAAGGACTCAAAGCTAATGGATGATGAAGACTTGGGAGAAGAAGAAGGAGCTGGTGATGGAGAAGAAGGTGTTGGTCTTGGTGAAGAAGGAGCTGGCCATGGAGAAGAAGGATCTGCCCATGGAGAAGAAGGAGCTGGCCATGGAGAAGAAGGAGCTGGTCATGGAGAAGAAGGAGCTGGTAATGGAGAAGAAGGAGCTGGTCATGGAGAAGAAAGAGCTGGTCATGGAGAAAAATACTTTTTCTCCCTAGTGAACTCTGAGATGTCGAATGGATATCGATGCCGGGGACGAAATCCTTCACAGAAACAAACACGCACTTTATGACATCCTGCGAGTTGTCACACATCCTCCTTTCTCTCTCTCCCCGCCCCCCGCCCCCCACACCCTTCATCGTTCGCACAACACAGCAATCACAATCAATGGATGGCTGCGTTTCACTTGCCACGACGACATCCTTTGGCTCGATGTCCTGTCGGACACATGTTCGTTCGTCTCTTGTCGGCCGCGGAGATTCCCACGGAGCATGGAGCGCGCTCGCACGTAGCGAAAGAGAAAGGGAGAGAGAGAAAAGAGAGAGAGAGGGAGATAGGGAGAGCAAAACAAGTCGCGTTGTCACGGACGAAGTGTCTGAGAATTTCCATAATTAATGTCGAGGACATCACGGCGACGGCGATCCTTGCGAACGTCTCCTTCCACCTCCTTCCCGTGCGAGGTGTCATTTAATATGTTTGTGAGTGAGACGGACAGACGGACGGATGGACAGACGGACGGACGGATGGTCGACAGGATGCTCCCAGGTCGCGACTCCTCGCTCCAGGTCCTGCGACTTTCCGATCCCGACTCCTCGATGACGACCACCAGCTCAAGTGGCGATGTCCGTCTTCCGGTCGAGCTGGGGACGCGTTCGATTTGATCTTAAGCGAGGCGCTTCGCGTTTCCAACGAGTCCCACGCGGCCCATTTCCAGCCTTGGTGTTTGTTTTGGCGCTTCAGTTCAGACAAGGATACACCCCGAGCGATACTCAAGAAATTCAAGATTTAATTTTTCATCTTTCCCAGGCTCGAGGATCGAGAACAAGAAGCAATAGCAAGTGGAGAGCGGCGGGAATTAATTTGTAGAATATCTTTTTGTCTTTGTCGCTCTCTTTTTCGCGGTCGCCACTCTCGGGTTGACGGCGATTTCCTGTCGCTGCGAGGTCCTGCGTCCAGGATAATCGGTGATAAATGACATTTTGACTCTTTGTCACAGGCGATCTGTAGAGAAGAGGAAAGAAGAAATAGAGCTCTATGCAGATTTCGCTCCAGTTTTGAGTTCCGGGATGATTTATGTGTGTGCGTCGCAGGACATGCCGAAGATTGATGTTCCTTTGGAATCCTTTAAGTGGGCTCACGGGTGCGCGGGAGCAGCTGTGGACGGATGTTGACAAGGGAAGGGATTTATTAATATTCATTTAACGAAGACCCCGGTTTAACCTTTGTCGAAAAAAAACTCTCTATTTCACTCACATTCAAGATTTTCAAGAAATTTTAAAATGTTTTAAAATTTAAAAAAAATAATTCCAAATTTTCAATAAATTTCAAAAACTTCAATAAATTTTAAAAAATTCAATAAATGTCTAAAATTTCAATAAACTTAAAAATTTCAATGAAATTATAAATTTTAATAATACTCAAAGAATTTCAAAATTTTCAATGAAACTATAATTTTTCAAAAAAATCTAAATTTTTAGAAAATACAAAGTATTCATTAAAATTTTAATAAAAAGCAAAAATTTCAATAAAGTTCAAAAATAACAAATAAATTCAAAAATTTTATAAATTCATAGTTTAAATGAAATTCAAAAATTCAATGAAATTAATTTTTAATGAAATCTAAAATTTAAAAACAAAAAATCAAAATTTTCAACAAAATTAAAAATTGTTCAATAAAATTCAAATTGTTTAACTAAATTCATAAAATTCAAAATTTTCAATAAAAATCGAAATTTTCAATAGTTTTAAAAATGTACAATAATTTTAAAAATTAGCAATATTTTTCAAAATTCTCACTAATTTTCAATAAATTTCAAAATTTTCAACAACTCCAAAAATTTCAATATACTCTATAAAAAATGTCAAAAAAATCTAATGCTTTCAATAAAATTAAAAATTTTCTTATGCTCAACAAATTTCATTATTTTATATCAGGACGAAGTCTTTCGGTCTGTTAGTTCAAAATAAAATCGAATTCTGAATAACTTCTCCTTGACCAACTTATGGAATTTGACTCCTACATCAATTGAACGCACTGCAAAAATAACCTTAGAATGAACGAATTTTAACCCGACTCAAATTTTAGCAATTGTTTTTTAATTTTAGCAATTGTTTTTTTTTTAATGCCCACAATTAAATTTCGCTATGACGATGTCAGCACTCGAATTTCAAACAATTACACGATAAGAATAAAGGCCTCTTTTTTTAAATAAGTCCACCCCCGAAAACGCGCGTAATTCCAAAAATACTCCGCCCTCGAGAAGTATCCAAAATAGACGCAGACCCCCCCCCACAAAAACGATTCACGATCCCCAAACTCCAACAGTCAGAATCCAGAGGAGGCGACTGGAAATGAAGACGTAAATAATATGGAGAAAAGGGGCAGCACTCGATTGAGGGGAGATCGTTGGAGAGGGGGATGGAGGGGGGTTGGAACCAAGGGGGAGGAGAATTTGGGTGAGTGAAATCGTTCGCCACAAAAAGCGCAAAGGCGAAGTGGAGAAATCAACCGACCAGCGGAGACTCCAAAATTTATGCGCGAGCGTCTGAAACAGCAACATTTCATTTGTCACATATCGAGGGCGGCCCTGGGTCCTTCTATTTTTGGTTGGAGTTTCCCCCCATCACAACTGGAGCCGAATCGGATGAGGAGGAGAAGAAGGAGGAGAAGAAGGAGGATGAAAAGGAGGAGACGACTCGAGTCGACTTGGTCTCCTCCCACTCGAGGCATTCGTGCCGTGTCGTCGACCCTCATCTGCATGCGTTTCGTATAAATTTTAACCCAGAAATAAGTCGTCCTAACTCACAAACATATGCACAAACAAACACACACACACATACGCTCATAACACACACACATACACGCACATACTCACACACACACACACACACACATACACACGCACATGCACAAATAAAAAACGTACGGAAATTCCCCAAAATCCCACTTTTTATGACAAACGTTTCTTCAGTTTCGGCTTCAGTTTTTTTGCTTTTTTGTTGGGTTTATGGAAATCATGTAAAAGTGGACCACAAACCGCATTTGTATGTGCGGCGAATGAGTCCCTCATTGGCTTGTCTCCGTCTCGCGCCCCTCGTCCCTCGTCTCTTGTGGCCCTGGCCCTGGGATCCCCTTTTTTTTTTACCCCATCGCATGGATGAATGGAAGAGTTCTCGGCACAAAATGGCACTCGTTGGGGTGGCGGGGGGTTAAGGCGTGGAGCAGCGGGGAGGCGTGCATATGTAATGATGTCGGAAGTTCTGAGGCACACTGAGAGAAAATCGAGCCACCTTTGAAACCACAAAAGTAAACAAATTGAGATGAAACTCATGAATGAATGAATTTGTGCAATGAAGAAGTTTCAAATTTATTCAATGTAAAATTTTCGAATTGAATGAATTCTTTCAATGATGAATTTTGGAATTCGCACAATGAAGAAGTTTCGAATAAACTCAATGAAGAATTTTCTATTTCAGTCAATGAAGAAATTTTCGAATTCATTCAATGAAAAATGTTCGAATTCATTCAATGATGAATTTTCGAATTCAATCAATGAAGAATTTTCGAATTCATTCAATGAAGAATTTTCGAATTCATTCAAGGCATAATTTTCAATTCATTCAATGAAGAATTTTTAAATAGATTCAATGACGAAGTTTCAAATTCATTCAATGATTAATTTTCAAATTCATTCAATGAAAAATTTTCAAATTCATTCAATGAGGGATTTTCGAGTTCATTCAATGAAGCTAAAATACTTTACTACTAATTTATTCAATGAAGAAGTTTTGATGAATAGTTTTCAAATTCATTCAATGAAGAATTTTTGAACCCATGAAAAATGTTTGAATTCATTCAATTTTTCAAATTCATTCAATGATAAATTTTCGAATTCATTCAATGAAGAATTTTCGAATTCATTCAAAGCATTATTTTCGATTAAATTTAATGAAAAATTTTCGAATTAATTCAATAAAGAATTTTCGAATTCATTCAATGAAGAATTTTCAAAATCAATCAATGAAGAATTTTGGAATTCATTCAATGAAGAATTTTTGAATTTAAATAATGATGAATTTTTGAATTCATTATATGAATATTTTTCAAATTCACTCGATGAAAATTTTTCAAGTAAATTTCAATAAAAAATGTTCGAATTCATTCAATGAAGAATTTTCGAATTAATTCAATAATGAATTTTCGACTTCATTAAATGATAAAGTTTTCTTTATTTTTTCTCTTCTCCTTCATAAGTTCTCCTCTCGTTTCTCTCAGTGTGCGGCGCACGCGACCATCTTGTAAAAATCTCCATATCAAGCGACGTCAGACGAATCAACCTCTTCACCAGACGTTGGGATTCCGCCTCTTCATCGGACCCCCCTCTTCTTCGTCGTTCCCCCTTCTTCGTCGCTCCCCCTTCTTCGTCGCTCCCCCTTCTTCGTCGCTCCCCCTTCTTCGTCGCTCCCCCTTCTTCGTCGCTCCCCCTTCTTCATCACTCGCTCGCCACACGCACTCGCATTCGCCACACACACACACAACACACACGCATTAGCAACGTTAACTCGTGCCCTTTGCACGCTGATTCGGCGGTCGCTAGTGGAAAAGGAAAGGGATGGAGTGGAGAAGGGAAAGCAAAGGGATATGAAGAGAAGAGAAGGGAAAGCAAAGGGATATGAAGAGAAGGGAAAGCAAAAGGGATATGAAGAGAAGGGAAAGCAAAAGGGGGACGACGCAAAAAAACGAGATGAGGATAAAAAATGGAAACATCAAGAATCCTCACACGAGAGCGAACGTGAACGGCGATGGAGATGAAGATGATGGTGAATGAAGGAGAAGAGGTGGAGAGACCAAGGAAGAGGTCGGTGAAGAGGGCGTTGAAGGGGTCGTCGAGATGCCACGATGGCGATGGCATCGGAGCAGACGTCGAGAGAACGTGCGGCGCATAAACGAGACGCAAACCAGAAGCAGACGACGACGAGAAACCAGAAGCAGACGACGATGAAGATGAAGAAGATTATGAAGATTATGAAGATGATGATGATGATGAAGATGATGACGATGATGACAATGGTGATGATGATGATGGTTAGGTTGCTAGGGGGAAAAAGAGATGTGAATTCGACGCCACCCCTTTCTCGGCAGCCATGCGAGTGCTAGCGTGTGTGTGTGTGTGTGTGTGGGTTGTGATGGTGGTGATGATGTTGTTGTTGTTGTTTTTTTGTGTATGTGTATTTGTGAATGTGCGTGTGGAAGGAACCCGACCGTTCGCTCTTCCAATGAGCGTCGGTCGTTGTTCGAGCGATGCGCTTGAATTCGCTCGAATCAACCGCATTTACATATGGGGATCGAGTGTGTTGTTGTGGTTGTTGTCGTGTTGTTTTTATTGTTGTTGTTGTTGATTTTGTTGTTATTTTTTTTGTTGTTCTTGTCGTTGTTGTTTTTTTGTAGTATATTGTTGTTTTTGTAGTAGGTTTGTTGAATAAATTTTGGGCAGCATTTTGTGCGTCGAAGCCATTGTATTTTTGTTGTTGTTGTCATAATTGAGTTTTTTTATTTTTTTTGTTGTCATACTTGTGTTTTTTTATTTTTGTTGTTGTCATACTTGTGTTTTTTATTTCCGTTTCCTCTTGTTTTCGAGGAGGGTTATTTTGTCGATTTTTTTTTTATTTTTTGCCACCCGCATATGGGATAAATTTATTCCTTCATTTGACTCTTGGTTTCCCTGGAGAAATTTTGCGACTTTTCGTTCGAGGCGGGTTCGTGTTTTTTTCTTTTTTTAGTCTGAGGGTGGTAAATTTTTTTGTTGCTTTAAGGATTGTGTGGGAAGCCTTTCATATTCATCGGAGGAAGGTTTCGAATCTACTTCGATTATGAAGGAAGGATCTTTCACTGTGGCCATGGATGAATTGGTTATTGATATGTTATGAATTACTTTTTTTCTCCTCTCGGAGAAAACGATCTGGCCGCCTGCCGGCTGCTTCTGCGGCAAACCGCAAACTCGACACATGCCACGGAAACCGAGGAAACCACGAGAACAAGGTTTCTTCTTCAGAGAAAGTGAGAGAGAAAGTGCAGAGTGAGTGGTGAGAGGTAGAAGAGGGATGGGGGAGAAGAGGGGCAGACAACGATCGTTTTTGTGGCGAAAATGTAAACAACGATTGTTATGCAACACAGCACAGGATGTCACTGATCAAACATCCTTTTGGTGGCCTTTGTCTCGATCTCCTGGTGTTCGCCTCGATCTCCAGTTGTTCGTTTGGTTCTCCTTTTATTCGTCTGGCTCTCTTGTTATTCCTTCGTCTGGTTCTCCTTGTATTCGCCTGATTCTCCTTGTATTCATCTCGTTCTCCTTTTATTCGTTTGCTTCTCTTGTTATTCCATCGTTTGCTTCTCTTGTTATTCCATCGTCTGGTTTCTTTTTATTCCCTTTTTCATCTTATTGTTCTCAACTTTGTTGATACGTAGATTGCACACGAAGACGATGAATCCTCACCTTGCCATCGCCATCGCCATCGTTTTCGTTTTCGTCCTTGTGCTCGTGCCTTGTCCTGCGGCGATCGTGCAAGCTGTCGTTCGAGATGTTTGGACAATGATTATGCAAGTTGTTGTTACTTTTGTTTTTCTATCGAAGTTGTTGTGGCTGCCGTGTCCTCATCGTTTTCGAAACACACACCTCACCTCAGAAATTGCAAAGCGTGCACAAAGGATCGATCTCTCAGTCTTTCTCTCTCACTTCCACTCTCTCACTTCCACTCTTTCACTCTCACTCTTTCACTCTCTCTCTCTCTTGCACTCTCTCTATTTCACTCTCTCTATTTCACTCTCTCTATTTGACTCTCTCACTCTTTCACTCACTCAATCGCCATGTGTTCGCCTCAATCGACATATGGCTGCACTTCGTTATCCTTTTGCGTTTCCACTCCTTCGTCCGTCGGTCGGCGTCTGACCAGGCCGTTATCCTTTTTGTAGTGGTGGTCGTCGTTGTTGTTGTTCTTGTTGTTTATATAGTTGTTGTTGTTGTTGCCTCACTCACCGTCGGTCAGTTTAGGGAAACTCCTGACCACACTGTGTCCTCTGCGCCATCATCCTTATCAGATGAGGCAGCATTTGGCGCGAGACCCGAAACCTTCATCTGGCATCCTACGGCGATGTCGGCATCGCATTCACCCCAAACTCTCCACCTCCCTGATCCTGGAAAGGAAGGACCTCCCACACACACACACACAATCTCTAATACACACACGGCATCCTTATGTCTTCATTTTTTATTGGCATCAGCGGTGGACAAACGATTGATTGCGGCCAGTTGTCACTCGTGTCAACCGAAGAGAAACCGCAAAAAAAACGGCGAATCTTCCTGCCGAGGACATTAGAAACACACACTCGCTCTCGCAACCGCCCCTCGGTCGTCGTTTGGCCGCCGGTCACTTGCAGGACATCGGCGACGACATCGCATTCGACTCGTTATAAATGATCTATTCTAATGCAATGTTTGTTCATGAACGGGTCGGGGGGCGCTTCCTACACCCACTACACCGAGGAGGAAATGGTTAGTAGAGGAAGGAAAAGGGATTTAATTTGGTTTTCCAGTTTTGTTGAGGAGTTAAAGAAATAGATTGAGGAGGTTAATAAAATTATTGATGAGTTTAAGGAATTTATTGAGGAGTTTAAGAACTTCCTTGAGGAGTTTCCAATTCTAGATATATTTAAATTTGTGATTGACGAGAAGTTTTCAACTTTTCAACACTGGGTTGAAATTCAATACATCGGTCCTACAGATTCAAAACCTTCTTTAACTCCAAATGTTTGTTTCGAAACCTTTTTCAACTCAATTCATAGAATTTTCCATTTTTTGTGAAAGTTTCTCAATCGTTTTCCTTGGGCGTTTTTCTCCCGTTTCTCCCACTCCTTTCTCTCCCCGTCTCCTTCACTCGCTGCCCGCTCTGTTTCATCTCCCCGATCCATTTGTTTTTTTTTTTTAGCTTTTCTCAAAATTGGTCCAACTTCATTGAGTTTTTTCTTATTGTTCTTGTTATTATCGTCATCCTTGATGTCCTGTCACTGCGGCTCGTGTCCTCCGCCACTGTGGGTGGCGATTGGTCAACGCTTGCTTGTAATCAAGAAATAAAAAATAAAAAAACGCGCCAGGCAAATGCATCATTCACACATGTGCCAAGGAGGACCGAGGACAACAAAATCGAATCGAATCAACCACAAGGGGGAGGGAGAAACAGAAAGTAGAGGGCAGAGAGAAAGCAGAAGAAGAAGAAGAAGGCGTCAGTGGGTGCGAAATAAAATTATTGCCAACAATGGTAGAGCATTAAGGACAACAATAACAACAACTATGGTAAGGAGAAGTCGAAAAAGTTATCCTGATGTGGATGGAGTGTGGATGGCGTGTGGGTTCTCTCCAAGGATAACGCACGTGGATTAGCATCTCGCATTGTTTCGCCTGCTCCATTTAAATTGAGCAATCACATCGGGCGGTGGGCTGAAAAACCGACCCAATCGTCGTCGTAACCCAGATGAGGGATCGCCCATTGTCCTCTATCGTCCTACATCAGGTTGAGATTGGGGTGGGCGTTGTGGCCTCGATACAGGGTGCTTAGAGTAGAAGGAGGACCATGGGAATATTGTGAGAAATTTATGAATATAGAGACATGCCTTAGAAATTATTCTTTGGATCTAGGAATCCTGAGGAATCTCACAATCATGATGAATCTCGTCATCCTGATGAATCTCACAATCCTAATTAATCTTGAAGTTCAGATTCATCAGAATCGAATAATCTCACAATCCTAATAAACCTTGCTCAGATCTTAGATGGAAAATGAACATCTCACGATCTTTGAGAAATCCTTCTAAAGATCCCCAACTGAAGATCGAATCGTTCTAAAGATTTCCAATCGAATATCGAATCCTTCTAACGATCCCCATCTGAAAGTCCTGAATTCCTCGCTTGCTCTCGACCATATCGACCACATTTCGATTGATCCTGTATTCGATTCGCATTGGAGAACAAACACCCCGAGGTCGAACAAAAACTTTACAATCAGATAATGCAAAATGTTCCCAATAATCGAGTGTCAAATAGAAGGACGTCTCGTTCGTTCGTTCGTTCGTTCGTTCGTCTCCACAGCCGAACCGAACCGGCCAAGGACCGGACTCTCATCAAGTGGCGGCAGAACCATTAACCATCGGGAGACGCAAGGACATCGACCAGTCACACGCACGCACGAACACACACGCACACTCCGACACACACTCACAAACTCGGCGACCACACACACACACTCACCCACACATGATTGAGTCCTTTAGGCTTTGCCAGCGGAGTTTTTTAACATGACTTCTTTGGGAATCAGGACCCAAAAGGATCTGGACTTGTGTTGCAAATCATCTGCCACTCGGTCCACTCGAGTCCAGTGGGGCGGGAGTGAGAGCGAGAGCGAAAGAGGAGGAGGTGGAGGTGGAGGAGAAGGAGACTTTGATGCTCCCGTGAGATAGTTTGATTAATGGATCGATGTTGTTGTGATCAGCCTTCGAGGTCATCGTCGTCGTGGAGAACTTTATCTCGACAACACGTTGATGGAAAATGCAGAAGCTTCGCCTACGCCCCCTTCCCCTGGTCTAAAAGGGGCGGGGCAGGCGTGCGACAGCCATTTATTTAAGTTTTTCAAATAGTTTTTTTCACTAGCGACGATTTCGAAGAAGCCACGTTTTTTTTTTTTTTTTGTTTGGAGGGTGTTGTCCTTAGATAGTTTTATTGTTTTTGTTGTATGGTTTTTGAATGGTTTTTGAATGGTTTTATTTGTTGTTGTTGTTGTATGGTATTGTTGTTGTTGTATGATTTTATTATTTGTTTCTGTTGTCGACAACGTCATCGAATGAAATGATTTATTGACAACGAAATCGTTTCATGCCCGCTGATTGCCTATCAATTTTATGAGCGGCCTTTGTGGTAATATTTCCGCCATCGCAATGGCTCGCGATCACGCGACTTCTTCCACAGGACTCCTTTGAAAGGACTCTCTCTCTCTCACTCACTCTCTCTCCGCGAATCGCTTTTCACGACACCGCGGAACGGGTTGAGACGGGTTGCACGCGATCCCTCGATTCGGCTGTCAAACGGCCCTCAACTTTTCTTTATTGACTTCGCTGCGCCGTCGAGGACGTCAAGGCCTTGGTTGGAGATTCTCACGGATTGGTTGGGTAGGAGTCGAAGGACTCGGGAAGGAATCGAAGGACTCGGGAAGGAATCGAAGGGCTCGGGCAGGACTCGTCACACATTATTATTATTGCTGTCCTTGCGCAACGGGCGACGCGTTCCAGTTGCTCGCAATGTGATGCAAATTTGCAAAAACTCTCTCTCGTCGAATTATCCCTCGAAGTCCCGTCGTGTTTGCATATGAATATGGATCGAGAACAATACAAGAGTGGAAAACAAGAGCAAGAACAGTAGAACGAAAGCAATGACAACAACAGCAATGACAACAACAGAAACTTCAACCATCGGCAACTTCAACCATCGACAACTACAACAATCGACAACTACAACAACAATCGACAACTACAACATTCGTTAAATGCAACAATCACTCCAAGGACGCCGCTACCTAGGAGTCCTCCTCGCCTCGTCCTGCCCTCGGGGCGAGTCCTCGAATACGGATTAGTGAGAATTGAATCTCATTCGCTCGTTCCATTTTCGCAAGTAATTTTTTTTTTTTTTTGTCGAATCCTTGAATCTTTCGATACGTCTCGCGTCCTGGCGTCGCTCAAGATGTGGGTGGCTTAAAAAAACAACACAACTCGATACGGCACACGGTAGAGAACGAAAATCAATTAGGAAATTTTTTAATTTGTTTTCTTAGCCGCCATAATCCTTTTTTCTTACTCAGCTCCTTGTCATCCTCTGTAGCCGATGTTGTTGTTGTTTTTGGTCGCTGTCCTGGAATCCATTAGTGGGCAGCAGCGAATCTTCGGCTCGAGCTGCGTGCAGAAAGGATCGAATAGGATCGAATGGGATCGAATATCGCCGCGTAATGCCCTTGAGAATTGAGGCGATGCCCGAAAGGATCGAAAGGATTCCAGTCTCGATCTCGAGCAATTTCGCAGCAAGGATACAGGAACAGGTACTTCGGCCAGCAGGAGGGCGTTTGGTTGAGGAGCCAGCAGAATAACTCGAGTCATCCAGAGATCCTTCTGTCAGGTGGTCCACGATAGCCACGATGGTCTCTGCAGATCTCGCCTACCGATTGTGGATTGAAAGGGTTCTTCTCATCGGCAAAGTGATCTCAAGAAGCCAAAAAAAAAAAGGTTTCATAATATAATCCCTAAATTTCAATTGTATTTGAGAATTCAATTCTAATTGAGAAATTAGGATAATCACGACAGATCAGTTTTAATGTAGTTTTAACATGAAAACAACATTAGTATTTTTAATACATGTTTCGTATTATATAAATTACTGATTTTTACTTGATTTTCTTTTCTTTTTAATAAGCTGACTTTTCTCATTAATGAGACTTCAGAAAATTTAAATTTTTTTCATTTTTCGATTTTCCGAAATCATTTTTCCATTTTCTAAAATCATTTTTGGATTTTCTATATCACTTTTAAATTTTGTGAAATAATTTTTGATTTTTCGATTTTCTGAAATAATTTTTGATTTTTCGATTTTCTAAAATCTTTTTGAAAATTAAATGAAAATGCTTTTTTTAGCTAATAATCTGACTTTTCTCATTAATGAGACTTCAGAAAATTGATTTTTTTTCCACTTTTCGATTTTCTGAAATCACTTTTCCATTTTCTAAAAATACTTTTTTCATTTTCTAAAAGCATTATTGAATTTTAAAAATCACTTTTAAATTTTCTGAAATAATTTTTGATTTTTCGATTTTCTGAAATAATTTTTGACTTTTTGATTTTCTGAAATAATTTTAGATTTTTTCATTTTCTGAAATAATTTCTGATTTTTGAATTTTCTGAAATAATTTTAGATTTTTCGATTTTCTGAAATAATTTTTGATTTTTCGATTTTCTAAAGTATTTTTGAAAATTAAACGAAAATGCTTTTTTAATTAATAAGTTGTCTTTTCTCATTAATGAGACTTTAGAAAATTTATTTTTTTTTCACTTTTCGATTTTCTGAAATCACTTTTCCATTTTCTAAAAATACTTTTTTCATTTTCTAAAAGCATTATTGAATTTTAAAAATCACTTTTAAATTTTCTGAAATAATATTTGATTTTTCGATTTTCTGAAATAAATTTAGATTTTTCGATTTTCTAAAATAATTTTAGATTTTTCGATTTTCTGAAATAATTTTTGATTTTTTGATATTCTGAAATAATTTTTAATTTTTCGATTTTCTGAAAGAATTTTTGATTTTTCGATTTTCTGAAATAATTTTTGATTTTTTGATATTCTGAAATAATTTTTAATTTTTCGATTTTCTGAAAGAATTTTTGATTTTTCGATTTTCTGAAATAATTTTTGATTTTTTGATTTTCTGAAGTATTTTTGAAAATTAAATGAAAATGTTTGCTTTTAGCTAAATAAATGTTTCATTTTAATTATGGTTCATGTCTATTTGCGATTTCCCTGTATATAATTTCCACAACGCCATTTTCATATGCATTTTTCCGATTATGTATGCGAGTGTTTTTGTCCCGCATCGCGCGTGTGTGATTTTTTGCTGAAATTGAATATCGATGAAGGGTGTGTGTTTTGCGGAAATATTTGCCTCTGAGCCGCTTAGCGATTCCCTCCTCATATTTATTTCATCCGCTTTTTGATGCCTCCGTTTATCGATTCCCTCCGCTTATTTATTCTCTCTGGCAGTCGGACATTTTGCTGACCCCTTCGGCGTATGTAAATGCGTCGTTGCACCATCCACACGACCGCGTGCATCGTGGCCGACCACGTGCAACCCTCACGCGGTCACCACCCTTGCCGTCGAAACCCGCGCTCACCGCTGAACCACCCTTTGGCGCGAGGATCGTGGCTCGAGCTCGCGAGATCGAGCATATGTATGTGAGACGCGGGCCAAAATGGCGCGCGAAATTCGTTTCGCCGCATATGCAAAAGGGGAAGGCGATGCGAAAGGGAATCCTTCGTTGCCGCCCTAATGTGATAAAAAACATGGCGTAAATGCAGGCGGAACAGGATTTTTTTTGGGATGCGTCGAGGCACGCGCGACTCCTTCGATGAACACGAGCGGATCCTTCGAGGAACACGCGCGACTCCTTCGAGGAACACGCGCGACTCCTTCGAGGACACGCGCTCCTTGCGAGCCGAGCACGAGTCCGGCTTAAAAAACCCTCGTTCTCCTTCTCCTCCTTCTCGATCCCTCGCCCTGTTGTCTCGTGTCAGTTGGGCAAATGAAGCTGCATTAAAAAATCCTTAACCTCATTCAGGATGTCATCGTTGTCTCTGTTTTTTTTTTTTTCGATGATGACAACAACAACAAACACCGCGCCCCGCATTTCCATTTCAAATCCCATTGTTTTGTTGCTGTCCTCGTCCATTCGCCTCGCCCTGGCGTTTTTTTTTGTTATTTTTTTATTTCGTAATTTTCACTGCAAAAACGTCCCAAAACGAGAGGGATTAAAAAATGTTACGTTACACAAGGATGCTTCCAGGTCCTTCGCGTCCTTCGTCCTCTCTTCCTCTCTATGCTCACTATGTTCCCTCTATTGCAACTGCATCCCCTGTCAGCACGATACAACAAAGGATGACAACAAAGTAGATGCATAAAAGCGGTACCAATTCAACAAACAACAACAACAACAAGAAGGACGTCATCAGTAGCAGCAACAGCAGCAGCAGCAGCATCAACAGGAACAGGAACAAAAACGGAAAAATCCCGTTGATGACCTCTGACTGACCCCCAGATCCCCTTCTCCTCCTCCTCCTCCTCATCCTTCTCCTCTCTTCCGCCGCTTGTCCGCCGAGTCGTCCGCAGTCGGAAATTGGAAATTTTTCTGTGTAAAATTCATGCCAAACGACTGACTGATTGCATATCCTTTTGTCCTTTGTTGTTGTTGGTCTCTTGTTGGTCTCTTGTTATTGTTGTTGGTCGGTTGTTGTTGTCATTGTTGTTGTTGTTATTGTCCTGTCCTGTACAGTTCCCGCCATCGTCCGTGGTTCATCATGTGCGGCAATCGGTCAGAGAGAGAGAGAGAGAGAATGCAGCTTGCAGCTCGTGTCCTTTTTGCCAAAATGAAAGGATATTCAAATGTGCGCTTTGTTGATGTTCTCATCATTTGTTGTTATTGTCATTTGTTGTTGTTGTCATTGTTGTTGTTCTTGTCATTTGTTGTTATTGTCATTGTTGTTGCTATTCTTGCTACTGCTGCTGATGTTATTTTTCATTTTCGGTCAACAGAAGCCACTCTCATATGCCACCGAAACGGGAGTGAAAAAGGACCTCAACTCGAGGGATGGTGTCCAGCGGAAGGATAATTGATTACGTTCGCAAAGCGCAAGCGCATGAAAATTTTGCGGAAAATGCACTAAATTGCACAAGGACCTTTGGATTCGAAGGAGGGAGATGTGGATTCATCGAAAGAACCTCTGGATTCGATGGAGGGACCTCGGGTTTTATCACAGGCTTCTCGTCTTGAGCTCTCGTCCTTAGCTCGATTTGACCTTAGTGTTTTTGCTTCAAAAATCAATTCAAAATCAAAATCAATTCAAAATCAAAATCAATTCAAAATCAAAATCAATTAAAAATCACTTCCTCAGAACCTCAGATCAAGATCAAAGAATGATGTGTTCGATTTTCCCAATTGTAATTAATTCACTTTCTCTTCACGATTCTCGGTGAAATGTCATAATTCCCAGAGAAAATTATCCCTCCAACCGTCAACCGGAACGGACTCGGACATCAACCCTCGGTCATCCTTCGTTCGCACCCTTCGCCTTTCGCCCATCGCCCCTCGCTCTATTATTATTATTATTATTATTTTTGCATATGCGAACCCTGCTGTCGCATTTCAAATATATTTGCATGCAATTTCGTCCTGCCTCAATGTCCCGTAACCGATTTCAATTACGACGGACGATAAATCCTCGGCTTCCCTCGGCGGCGTCGTCGATCCGTTGACCGAAACCCCGTCCCTTGTCACATTCTCCTTCCCTCTGATAGCATGTGGCGTCTCAAGACGTTTGTCCTCTCCTTTGTCTTTTGTCCAGCGATTGTCCTCGGTTCCCGCTTCTCGATCCTCGGTCCCCGCTTCTCGATCCTCGGTTCTCGCTTCTCAATCCTCGGTTCTCGCTTCTCGATCCTCGGTTCTCGCTTCTCGATTCTCGCTCCCCTCTCCTCGGCGACCAGGATGTTTATCCTTGCTGCGATCGGTGGCAACGTTCTCAACCGTCTCCCGGTCGATCGATCCCTTTGTTCGATTGTCAATGGTCATCATTCGTGCCATCGCAGCAACTTCGTCTTTATGGAAGGGAAGTGCCGGGAAATCCTTTGCTTCAACGGACATTTTACGATGATCATGGTCCGGATGTTTCGTTGCAACGACAACGATTTCGTAACGTCTGCGAGTTGTGGCGCCAAATCCCAGCGACGACGATGAGCGACGCAAGATGTTCGAAGACTTCGACGAGAATTTTCTTGAAAGGGGCGAATGCAAAGTATCCTGGGAATTCGCTAGTTTGATGTGTGAAATATCCTAAAGGATAGATTCCTTTGAGAGTTATGTATATGAGAAGAACTGTATATGAGAAGACCTCAATGTATATGAGAAGGACTTAAAGTATATGAGAAGACCTCAATATATAAGAGAGAACCTCAATATACGAAAAAACCACAATATATTAAAAAATAAAACCATACAATCGCCTCATAAATGAAACATATTTTATGTAGAATTTTCTCTAATTTTACAACCATCCGATTTTAACACAACATTCCAAGTGTTTACGATCGCTTATATCGATCTTGATCACTCTCGAAGAAATCCTCACCAAGGCGCCATCAATCATCGTGAGAGCGAACACGGGAGAAAGAGCAATCACGGGAGAAAGAGCGAGACAGGAGTGAACGAGAGATAGGAGGAGCAAGTGAGAACTCGTTCCGAAAATAAAATAAAGTAAAAATTCGTTCGCCATAAAAAACTCGATGCCGTAAAAAGTCGGAGACGGGGACGGGATGGGATGGGATGAGAGCACGCGTCCGGCCTGCTCCAAGCGTGCGGCGCTGCGGCGATCCATTAAAAAGTGAGAGGATCGAATCGAAGCCGATCTCTGGGGTGGGGCGGATCATCAAAAGAGAGATCGCATAAAAAATCCTATTAAAATCACAAAAGAACAACAAACAAACGCTCGAAGGAAGCCCAAAGCAAAAGGATCCTCATCATGTTTTCCTCATCCTTAGCAGCGATCGTTCCTCATCCTTAGCAAGATCGTTCCACATCCTCAACGAGATCGTTCCTCATCCTTAGCAGCGAGATCGTTCGTTCAAGGGATGCGCGCGCGGTGGGTCGGATGAGGGGACAAAAAACGAATCTTCGGCTGTTGCTTCGATTTTTACCAAGGAAGAGACCCTTCGCCACGACGACGGCACACGTCAGGGACCGCATTCAAATTCTCGTAGTCGTAGGTAAAAAACGGTAGGATCGAACGAACGATCGATTGATCGTGGAAGATCCTTGATGAGAAGGAGGCGATCTTTTTAAGGGGAAGGAGGCGATCTTTTTAAGGGGAAGGAGGAGATCCTTGAGGAGAAGGAGATGATCTTTTTGAGGGGAAGGACACGATCCTCAGTTGACCTCGGGATCTCTCTCGGAAGAGGGAGCGAGGACAGAGGACAGGAAGATCGAAGACCGAGGATCTTTGGGTCTGTTTTTTTTTTTTTTTAACGTCCGCCGATCGCATGCTGCGGCGATCGTTTCTCCCCCCACCCCAACAACACCACGATTCGAGGTCCCTCGTGCCTGGTTTTTTTTTTTTTTTTATAGGAAACGCATGTCGTTCGGCATCGGGACGACGCGTGTCAGTCGCATCTTTTTCATCTTCATCCTCAGCCCTCCTCTCCTCATCATTCTCCTCCTTCTTTGCATTCGCTTCCTCTGAGGATCGTTTTTGTCTATTTCGAGCGCACTTCATTTTTTTTCTTGCCCTCGACACACGCGGAGGAGACCCTAGTCGTTGTTGTTGTTGTTGTTGTTGGTGATCTTTTATTTTGTTGTTGTTGTTGTTGTTGATCTTTTTGTGCACTCATTAGAGACGATTTACATGTCGAGTTGTTTCGGATGCTTTGTCTAAATTTGGTCGGATTTTTCTTCGTTCGTTTTTGGGGTTTTTTAACCTCCCCGATGTTGGTATAATAGATGTTGTTGTTGTTGGTACAATTGCTGTTACTCATGCTTGTTGTTGTTCTTGCTTTTTTTTTTTTGCTGGCATCTTGTGGCTCGCGCGTGCCGCCCCTCGTCGGCGCGTTTTAATTGTCAACCGCTCGCGACTTAATGTGTTGCACACTTCGCCTGACACTCGAGTCAGACGGGGGCCTCCCTCCCTCTCCCTTTCATTCTTCCTCCTCTCTCCCCCCACCTTGTCCGATTAGCTCGACGAGGGCGTTGGCCACCCCAGCCTCAGCCTCAACCTCACCCTCGCCTCCTCGATTTGTTGAAACAGCTTGAGCCGTGCGCTCGATTTGCATGTGTGGGGTTGGTGGGAGCGTTGACGAAGACGGAGACATCGAGGATCGTGTGGTTGGTTTCTGGTTGGTCTTTGGTTGGTTTCTGGTTGGTCTTGTGGTTGTTGTTGGTGTCTTTGTTGTTGTTTCTGCTATCGTTGTTGTTGCCATTGCCGCTGGCACGCATTTGACAGTTTTTTTTTCTCTGTTGTTTGATTTGTCATTCGATATGAGTTGCAGTTGGTGCCGATTAAAATATTAAGACACCCGCTCCACTCACTCTCTGGCAATCGCTGAGGGTGAGGATGAGGTTGGGACTGAGGTTGAGGATGAGGGTGAGGTTGGAACATAGGCCGAGGGTTCCTTTTGATGGAGAGAGGGGGGAGGGGGGGGGGTTGATGGAGCTCCATCCGGAGAAACGTCCATCGCCGATGGAGTGTTTAATCGTCTGCCTTCTTTGATGAGTGATGGCAGACGTCGTCATTTTTCACTTCCCCTCGTCTTCTGTTGTTTTTCCCCCCTCGTCTTTTGTTTTTTCCCCTCGTCTTTTGTTTTTTGTTTTTTCCCCTCGTTTTTTTTTTTTTATTTTTTCTTTAACTTTTAGAGCTTCATTTTGCATTTTGAGGGGGAGCTTGGGACAATAATTGAAATTCTACTTGAAGCATGCACCTTTTGTTCAAGCGATAGAGGATCGAGGAAGCAGAAAATCTATAAAATAAATCAGGAAATAGTAAAAAATATAACTTTAAGCTTATTCATTGTCTCCGAGGTATATAAGGTCTTTTGGAAATAATAATGAAATACTCCATAATAGGAATTTGGCCACAGGGATTCATCGGAAATCTTTTCTAAGATTCCGTCACCAATTATGGAATATATTTTGCTAGTAAAAATTTAATGAAATCTATTTGTATTTGATTAAAATTAAAATATTTATTTTTTTTTTGTCAAAATAAATTTTTTCGAATTTAAGTATATATTTTTTTTTTTGTTTTTTTTTTGTTTTTTTTTTGTGTGTAATACAATAAAGTATAATTAATAAAAAAGAGTAATATAAAAAAAGAGAAATATAAATCTAATTTTATTTATAGACAAATGGACTATAGTTTCCAGAAGTATTCGATATGAAAATAAAACATTAATAATTTTTAACCTCAGACACATGAGTTAATGAAGCTTCACATGGTTAGATAGTGGAGAAAAATCCCACTCACGGGTCTCTTCCGCCCATGAGGACACGACTATAATTGATAAATCGCGCCTATAATTGTCGTAGCCAAAAATACACCGACGACATATCGTCGAGAGTAGCTCATAATTGCCGAGGTCTATTATTGTCCGAGTTGAGCTCTGATTTCGCACACGAGCTCATATATTTAACACACAAACTCATGTATTTATCATACAAGCTCATGTATTTAACACACAAACTCATGTATTTATCATACAAGCTCATGTATTTAACACACGCCTCACAACGAGACTGGGATCCTTCGAGGCGACGATGGACTTTAACGAAGCTCCTGTCCAGATATTTGTATATTACTGTGGGGAGCTCGATCACGTGTAAATCCCGCCTCGTCATCGCATGTTGGGGAAAACTACGAACTCATGGTTATGCAAAGGCCGTTGTCTATGGTGGGGGGACAGCGAGGTGTGGGACAGACATCGATGGTAGGAAGGAATCACATGAGTCGCAAAATTCCCCACGCTGAACTAAAATAGACAGGACGATGGTTAAGGAAGTGAAAATGAGAGGTAGGTAAAGGAAGAGAGGGAGTGAAAGAGAGGTAGGTAAATGGAGAGAGGTAGACAAAGAGAGAGAGATAGAGAGAGTGAGGCAAAGGGAGAGAAGTTGCTCATTAAAAGCGGACGTCAATCAAATTGCATGAAAAATCATTAAAATCGATACCAACAACAGAGCAATGAGAATGAAAATGAGAATGAGAAGCTGAGGGGGAAATCCATTAATCCTGAAATCCTTTCAGCGCCCTGAACCGAGTGCGTGTCCAGCCATATATGTGTGTGTGTGTGTTGTGTGTTTTTGTTTGTGTGTGAGTCTTGCGCAATGTCCGGTTAACGTCGAACGGTGTCCATCTGTTTGCGCGGCAATTAATGGCGATAGGGCTATCGGTTGGTCGAACGGCTGTCTGGGAGCGCCGCAGGATGCGTTCGATAAGAACACGCAGTGATGGAGGAATTGCGTGCCATGTGCGAGGGTTTGGGGGAGGAGAGAGGTGAAAGGACCTCGCTGGTCATCCTCGGCCGCTCGGTCAGAGGCTGCCAGGAAGGGGTTGTGGTCGGTCGAGGGTGTGAGAACCAGGCGGCTGCGGTGTGTTTGTGAGAGAATCTCATCTCATCGGCTGCTGAAAGAGAACATCGTTGGCTCCTGAAAGAGAACATCGTTGGTTTATTCAAGAGGATCTCGTTGGCTCATGAAAGAAGACCTCGTTGGCTCCTGAAAGAGGATCTCGTTGGCTCCTGCAAGAGGATCTCATCGACTCCTTCAAGAGGTCTCCGTTGGCTCCTATAAGAAGACCTCATCGGCCTCTTCAAGAAGACCTCATCGGCCTCTTCAAGAAGACCTCATCGGCCTCTTCAAGAAGACCTCATCGCCTCCTCCGAAAAAACCTCATCGACTCCTTCGAAATCCTCCATCTTCGTCGAATTTTGACTTGTGACAAAGTCAAAGTTTTCTCTTCCAGTTTCGGCGCCAACTGCAGCTGCTCCGCTTCTCTCACCGTCCGTCCGTCCGTCCGTCCTTCCTCTTCCTTTGCTCTCTCTTCATTCCAATGTCCGTCCGTCCATTCCATCGTCCCTCCGTCTATCCATCCATCCATCCATCCATCCGTCTGTTCGTCCATCCGTCCGTCTCTCTGCTAACCTTTGGCCCGCTTCCGCAACTGCGTCGCACAATGGCTTCCGCGCTCACAAAGGTTTCCTTCCATTCACATTCCACGAGTTCGCAGTTCGTCCCCGTTCCCCGTCTCCGTCTCTCTGTTCTCACTGTTGAGACCTCGCACAATGCGGCCGAACGAACGTTACTTTTCCACCAAAAACAACTCAAAAATATTTTTTGAATAAAAACTCTCGAAAAAAAAACCCTCGTGTCGCAGTTTCTGCTATTGCTGTTGTTGTTATTCACTATCCTGTTCTCTCTCCCCTCTTTCTCTCTCTACCTCTCCTCCTCGTCCTCCTCGGCAGCACGACGTAACAATACAAAAACTACAACAATACGTACAATTCACACATATACTAGCTCGTGTTGAATCGATTCGAACAAATTTTCGATTGATTTTCACCCAAAAAAAAAAATTTCGAAATTAAATGTTTTTAAAATTTCCTTCACATCCCTCGGCCGTCGACGCAGGCCAGAGGGTTGAACGGAGAGTTTTGGTCCGTGTTTGTGATCGTGGACGGGGATTCGGCGAAGGGCACGCAACTTGCATTTCATGCATAATTTTTCATTCACGTCATCTCGACACTGAACGGGAATCCAAGACTTTTGTCCACATGAGTCTCTGGGGTTACAGGGAAATCGAACCGAGTCCCGATTTCGGTTCTGGTCGGGTTGTGAGGTCCTTGAAGTGATAATACACAATTCCATTGAGCCTTCAATGGATCCCAAAAAAAAAAAAATAAAAGAAATATTCCTTTTCCCGATGGAACTCTTTCGATGTGGAAACCCTTTTCGAGGGTTCCATTGTGAGATGGCCGCAAAATGAAATTTTCTTTCCTGGTCAATATTTATTTGTGGAATTTTAATATCCTTGTTATATCCTTCAGAAGATATTTTTATGGCAGATTTTCATATGCAATACTCCTTTTATCTCACAAATTATCCATTCCATTTATTTATTTTATATTTACATTGGTGTATACAAAATAAATTAATTTAATGGAATTTGCAAAAAATAGTTCTAAATATATTAAATAATATTATTTTTAATATTCTATATTGTCTCCATATTAACTGAAACTTTGATAATTGAAAATATTTATTATTCTATTTATTTATTTAACCAATTATTATTCTATTTATTTATTTAACCAATTATTATTCTATTTATTTCTTTAACCAATTATTATTCTATTTATTTATTTAACCAATTATTATTTATTTTCTATTTACAATAGTTGTATTTAAGAAAATTATATTGAAAAAAACTCAACAAGTAAGTAATAAAATAATATTCATAAATTTTAAAAATAATTAAAACTGAAGTAAAATTGTGAAATTAACTAATTTATTATTCGATTATCAATTATAATTCAATTTACTTATATATTTAGTTCTATGCTGATTTCTGCATAATTATCAGGAATTTCAGAAAGTACAGAAATTCACTCATGAGGATATTTGAGAGGTCTCAGATTTAGATCAGAACTCTGGCCACTCCATGAAGCTCGTGTGTTACCAAAAAACTCCATCGACGGCAGATGAAGAAGAAAACTGTACTCCGTGAGAGATAGACAGACAGACAGACAGACAGACAGACAGACAGACAGAAGGACAGACAGACAGACAGACAGACAGAAGGACAGAAAGACGACTTCTTGTGAAGATGAAGGCCTGCAACCTTCCGTCGCCATCGCCCACGATTACTACTGCACATAACGCATTAGGCCGATTAGAAAAGAAGGGACCTTGTGTGCGTTGTACATAGTAGGATGAAGTATATAGTAATTGCAACAACACCACATATAGTAATTGCAACAACAACACTAACATATCAGACATTCACTCCCATAACAACAAAGCAAATATCAACCCTAACCCTATCGGTAATGTGCAGACGAAACACCACCGGCGCCCAACCAGAAGTCGCCAAACACATGCCGCGTGCCACATGTCTCTCTCTGTGACAAGAACAACAACAATAACAACAACAAGAACAACAATAACAACAACTATTACAACAACATTGAAACTCACCCGCAACATTTTTTTCACTCCCTTCGCAAAATGGTCCGCGCCACCCCTTTCGATGGACACAACTCACCACCATCATCACCAGGACGATTCACCCACCACGACTGCAGCAACAACAACAACAACACGCATATGACATCACCAACAACAACAACAACAGAAACTTCTGAAATCCGATCGAAATTGCGTAAAAATCAACGAATTTCATTGCGAGAAAACATGAACGAGAGCGAGTGAAATCCTTTCGGCGCACATGTGCCGCACGCACGCGTTATCCTTTCATTTCCTTTTGCCTTTCGTCCTTTGCCACGTCCACGTCACCCTACAATCCCCCTGCAACAATCACACAAATGCAACAATTAAGAACGCACGAGCGCCGTCGCCACCCCGCGTGTGTCGCACCCTCCACGCCTCGCTCAGATTCGGCCTCGCTCAGATTCGGCCCCGCTCTGATTCCTTTCGATGATGATTTTTTCGAGCGTTTCATCCTTTTTTTTCGAGCATTTCATCCTTTTTTCCCGAGTCTCGTCCGCCCGATTCGGTTCGCTAATGAACGAGTCGTGAGCACACGTCCATCGTCCTTCGTCCTCCGTCCCACCGATTGAGCGTGACGTGAGATGCGAATTTTCGACTCGTTTGCGATTCTCCGATTGTCGTCGCATATTTTTTTTGTTTAGATTTTTCACCGGGTTTTTTTTTATATTTTTCAACGGGTTTTTTTGTTTAGATTTTTCAGCGTGTTTTTTTTTTTTAGATTTTTCACCGGTTTTTTGTGTTGCGATTTTTTGATGATTTCGAAACCACCGACCACCGACATCGTGTTTTGTCCTACTCCTCCCATAAACGGGGTAACGGACGAGCGACCCTCGGCGCCTCGTGCTTTTGGGTGAAAATTTCGGATTTTACGCCAGATTTTAAAATCCTTTCATGGGCTTCGGGGACGAGGGGTGGGTTTTTGACTATGGAGAGAGGCAGGTGGTCGTCGTTGGGCGTTGGACTCCTCCAGGGAGTCAGCGGAGGGCGATCGAATGACGTTTGGTTTAATTTGATTTGATTTCCTGTAGTTGAATGTTTCAAATGCTGTTTTGGGTTCGATCAAAGTTTGGTTTGAATCACTTTGATAGGCTTCTCTTTTGAATCTCTCATGTTGTGGTTCAGTTCTTTCTTCCTAAGGAGTTTCATCAGGATTTTCAGTTCCTTTTTCTTTTCGATGGAAATGGCAAAAACGTGTAATCTTAAAGTAGGAATTTCCGGGAAAACTCACTCTCTCTCGTCGCACTTCCTCAATCTAATGGCCGCAGATTTCGGCCTCGGAGTTTTTCAGAGAATTTCTTCAATTAATCCACGACAATTAATTTGGACAACAATAACAGTGATGACAACAACAACAACGACAACAAGGACAACAACAACAACGACGACAACGACAACAACCACGACAACAACGATAACAACTACGACAACGACAACAACCACGACAACAACGACAACAACTGCGACAACGACAACAACCACGACAACCACGACAACAACAACGATGACAATGAAGCGACAACTCGACTGAACCTTGAATATCCTGCCAAACGTTGGTTCCAACGTGGGGTTCGAGGCTAAAATCACTCGCGGCCATTCGTTGGGAATCGCGAGCGATTGTGTTATTGCTTTCTCTAGCTCTTCTTCTTCTTCTTCGTTTTTTTGCTGGCCTCCTTCGTCGCCGCTAAATGGCCTCCGAGCTCGATCCATCCAAGACTCATCCTTGGGTGTCCTGTCCGACGGACCCCTTGCGCGGTGGAGAGTTGATGAAAAGCGAGCGCTTTAGAAAAACATTTTCATTACAAATAAACGGGGCGACAAAACGCCAATGCGCCAGGACACGAAGGACAGCGTCGATGGACAAAACAGGACATTCGTTCTTTCCTACTCTCCTCCCTTTCAGTCGTCCTTTCTCGGCCCCTCTCTCTTCCCTTTGAGTCGTCCTTTCTCGCACACTCTCGTCCTTTCTCGCCCCATCTCGTCCTTTCTCGCCCCATCTCGTCCTTTCTCGCCCTCTTTCGTTCCTTTCACTCGGCCTCGACGTTCGCGTCAGAAACGCAGAAATGTTTTCATAAAATATTGGATTCATTTTCTCCTTTATTATTTTAATGCTCGGTCTTCCTCCCACGCCGCCCACCGTCTCAGAACACCGACGCCCCCCCCCCCCCCCCCCTTCCGCCCGGAATTTTAATGGAATCGCACGAGGAGCCTTTCGGGCCGCGAACAATGCGCTCGTCCTTATAAAAGGATACTCCATCCCTCTCTCCGCTACCGCCGGAAAGGGGACAAATTGAATGCCGCGGGGGGGGGTGGTCGGAGGGGGGCGGGGCCCGACGCTCATTTCAATAAAAAATGAAACAATGCGATGACGAAGAAGCGACGAACGTCGAGGATCGAGGACGAAGCGACGAAAAATCGCGGCCAATTTTAATTTTTCTTAACCCTCGGCCAACCGGCATCGCGGATGAGGTGCCTTCATTTGTCTTCGGGCCCCGCCCCCCAACCGGCCAATGCTTAATGGGCGGAAGACGCCGGCGAAGACGTGGCCGAGGCAAAATTAAAAAAGTGAACCTCGCCGGGCCGCTGATGAATAATGACAAAGCAGAAAGTGTTTTTTTTTCGTCTTTCTTTTTGGTTCTTTTTTTTCCTTTTTTTGCCCGCTCGCCTTTGTCCGCGACGATTCGTTTGGTTTCATCGTCGTCGTCCTTCGCGTCCTTTCGACGCTTTTGGGGTCTCCTCGCGCTTTTACGAATTCCTGGCAGCGGCCGAGTTGAGTTTCCAAAAGGAATCCTTAGAACTGAGTTCGTGAGTTCGGGGGCGGAGCAGGCGAAGAAATAATATACTTGCTTACCAGCGAGCTGATTTACATAGGAAATTGCAGGAGTGCCAGGGAAGGAATTAGGCCGAGAATCAGGCCTAAGGCCAGAGGACGGTTCAATCCGTGGACAAGATCTTCCTGGATGAATTAAGAATCATTATGAATCATCCGAGTTCAACTATAGAATAGAATTAAATTAATTTCATAGGCTGAAGTCCTTAGAAGTCAATTACCTTCATTTCATTTTATATAGTTCATTAAATATGTATATGATTTTATAAAAAAAAAATAAATTAATAAATAAATAAATAATAATAAATAAATAATAATAAATAAATAAATAAATAAATAAATAAATGAATAATAAATAAATAATAAATAAAGTAATTTCAATATCAACAAATAAATCATTTTATTTAGGGAGAAATGTAGATGAGAAAATGATTTTGGGTCAAACTCTCACTCGAATGCAGATTTTTTTCCCGGCCCTCATGAAATTTCGACAGAACTGAAACCATTCATAATGTAATCGTTTAGGCCCGACCACCCTCGAAACGCTCGCGATTTCCGTTCGTCCTCGGGGCCGCGGGCCTAATGAAAAACTCAAAAATTAAATTAAATAAAGGCTTTTGTCTTCGTCATTGGCTCATTCAAATTCATTTGCCGTTGGTTTGGCAGGAGTTCGTCTTCCTCTCTTTCCCTTCACCATCCTTCATCCCCATTTCTCCATCCTTCATCACCATTTCTTCCTTCATCCCTATTCCTTCCTTCATCCCTATTCCTTCCTTCATCCCTATTCCTTCCTTCATCTCTATTCCTTCCTCCCTCTCTCCTCCATGGTCGTGGAAACTTCTCAAGGACTTCGCGGACGTCGCGATAAGAATTCGCGCACACAGCACAGGCCGTCGGCGAGGGGAGGAGAAAAAAAGACCGCGGATCCACTTCGTGTCCTCTCCGCAAGGATGAATTACAATTTATAACTAATCATAAATTACGAAGGCGACGGAGGAGGAGAAGATGTAGATGGACACGCGCGTTATCCTTTTGTCTCTGTGCGCGCTTTGTGTCCCGGATGGCCAGAGTGTCCTTGTTCTTGCTATGAGCAAACACAATACGGCTTCCGCCTGTCGTTCTCGACGATATCGCGCTTTCCACCAGGACGAATTTTGCCTCGCTCTCATCGCCCTCAACTTCGTTGGGCCCTGGGTGTTTATTTTAAGTTTCCGAAACAAGCGCAGGTTTTAATTAGTCCACGATGGTTGGGGGTGTGTTGATGGTGGATCCCAAGATGGCGTCGATGATGGACGTGGCTGTCATTTGCATAGCCATCGACTCGTTTTTAATTATTCGCCGAAGGACGGAGACGAGTGACGGATGGACGGGAGTACGAACGGACGGAAGTGGAGTCCTTTCACATGAAGGAATAATTTCGTTCACACGAGTTCACTCGAGCTGAACGGAGGTGGAGGAGGAGGCGGGGGCCAAGACGAAGCAGGAGGCGGGGGCCAAGACGTCGTTTGGTGGCCGTTGGTGACGGCGTTGATGAGTTGACCAAGGCAAGGAATTCTCCTACGACTTCTTCTTCTCCATCTACTTTTTCTTCTCCTTCTACATTTTCTTCTCCATCTACTTCTTCTCCTCCATCTACTTCTTTTTCTCCATCTACTTCTACTTCTCTATCTTTTCCTTCACCCATACTCGGTTTCTTTGTCGACTGAATAACATTCCCAGGATTCGTTCACTATGAGTGGGCGTTGTGGATGATGATGAGGACAATTAGGGATTTTTAATGAAGTTTGAAGGACGTTTCCCAAATATTTATCCTTTCAAAATGAGATCCTACTAATTGGGAGAACTCGGACTGTTCGAGAAGTGGAAGTCTTATTATTTATATTATTCCACTATTTGAAGAAAGCGGGAATGGAAACGACTTTGAATTTTAGTTTGAGATTTTTAATAATTTCTTATTATTGTTTTTTTCTAATAATTTGTTAATTATTTTGTTAATTAATTTGTTAATTATTTTGTTAATTATTTTGTTAATTATTTTGTTAATTATTTTGTTAATTATTTTGTGCATTTTTCTGTGTATTATTTTGTGATTATTTTAAATAATTATTGAACTCTTTATTCTTTGTTTGTTTGTATTAAAGCACATATTTACTATAATTGATATCCGAGATTAATAATTTATCAATTGTATGCTCAAATGTTCCTCCAACTCAAATTTAAATGAATTTATCTTGTTCCTAAATGGGGTACAAACTGGATTATCAGGGGTTTTATTTTTGTGTTATGAAGACCACATTTAAATGGTCATCATCCATTATGCAGGTATGTTAACCAGGTTCTCATTTTGTTGACCAGGTTACCGGGTTTGTTAACAAGGTTCTCGTTTTGTTAACCAAGTTCCCGGCTTCTTCACCACGTTCCCTTTTTTGTTAACCAAGTTCCCTGCTTCTTAACAACGTTCCCATTTATGTTATCCTCTCCTACCCGGAATTACCATTAATGTTTCTGATTAACATTTTTCGTCGCATAGAACTCGGCGAGTTCACACACACACCCACAGGAATTCCTGATAAATTGTAGGAGTTCACAACCACACGGAGGCAGTCGTCTGTGACGTGTGGTCGGCTTAAGAAACGGTTAATTTATGTCCAACTCACACTCGGCCGACACCCGAAGGGACTTCTGGTCTGGCCCGAGGATCACATCATAGTTGTGATCACCAGGAACAACTCGAACAACTTCGAGGATCCCTTCGCGATGCACCTTGAGGCGACATTCGCGCGTAACTCATCGAACAATGAGGCCAAAGGACACCGCAGATGAGGCCAAAGGACACCGCAAGACCGAGCGAGAGAGAGAAATAGAGAGAGTGAGAGAAGAATTCGAGGCAGGTGCCGCTTATCGGCGGCAGGACATCGGCGACCCTTCTTGCGTCGACGACGCCGACGACTCGAGCTCATAGTTTATGACTTTTAATTGTTTAATTGGGTGTTCGATGTGGGTCACTCAGTGGGATCGCGATCCTTGCGGCCATTTTGTGGCGACCGACGATGGAGGGATGGAGGTGGTTCAAATGAATAAAAATTGAATGAATAAAAAGAATTCCATTCTCTATTTTTTTCTCTAGGTGAGGGAAATCGAAAGGAAAGTCGAAGGAAACTCGAGAGGAAAGTCGAAGGAAACTCGAGAGGAAAGTCGAAGGAAATCGAGAGGAAAGTCGAGAACAATCGCCAGAGAACTCGAGAAAAATCGAGGGAGAACTCTAGTAAAATCCCCAGAGAACTAGAGGAAAATCGAGAGTGAACTCGAGAAACATCGAGAGAGAACTCGAGAAAAATCGAGAGTGATCTCGAGAAAAATAACGAGAGTGAACTCCAGAAAAAATAACGAGAGAATTTCGATGGAAATCGCGAGAAAACTAGAGAGAAAATTCAAGAAAAAATCGAGAGAAAACTCAAAAAAAAAATCGATAGGAAACTCTTAGAAAAATCGTGAGGAAACTCATAGAAAATCGAGAAGTAACGATGATGAAAACTCGAAGTAAGGACAGGAAGTTCTCGTCTCTACCACGTGCCCGCACGTCACCGCAATCGTCGTCGTCGTCGTCAGTCAGCGAGTCCTCGGCCTCTCCTTTCGATTTCGTTGGCTACGCCCCCCTCGATCGGCTCGGCTCTAATTACAGAACGCCTCCATCGTCGTTGGCTCGCTGCAATTACGCCGTCGAACTAAGATCTCGTGTCTCGGATCAAAACCTATTCACGATCAGGACCTATTGACGATCAGGACCTATTGACGATCAGGATCTATTCACGATCAGGACCTATTAACTATCAGGACCTATTGACGAGTCCTGATCAGGATCTATTCACGAATCCTGCATTAATCGAACGATGGGAGGCTCCCGAATTCCCTTTCACTATTTTTCACTTTCTTCTTTCACCACGGAGAAGCGACAAAGGTGAGAGTGAAAAAAACAGGGGCGTGAGTGAGGAAGAGAGAGGCAGCGATCTCTCATTGTGAGTGTCCTGTAAACACCTCCACTCACACACATGGAGGACTCGAACACACAATCCTGGTCGTCGAACACACGGCACGAGTCGCTGGCGTTTAATTGCAATCGAAGGAAGAGGAGGATGAAGGTGATCAAGATGAGGAGGATGGAGGTGATCAAGATGAGGAGGATGGAGGTGATCAAGATGACGAGGATAGAGGTGATGAGGATGAGGAGGATGAGGAGGATGAGGACGATGAGGACGATGAGAATGAGGACGATGAGGATGAAGGCTATAACGACGACGATGAAGTAGATGAGGACGACTATGAAGGAAGGACTATGAGGACGACTATGAAGGAAGGACTATGAGGACGAATAGGAAGAAAATCAACGACAGCTGAAACTCAAGACGCTCGCCCCCCACCTCCTCCTTCGTCCGGCCGAGGATCGATTTCACCGGGCGATCCGAATACTGCGCGCGAAGTCCTTTCTTTAAGGTTTAAACCATGTCCGACCGACTCCTGGCAACGGTTCGACGGTGGGCGGGGACGAAGCGTGGACTAGGGTTGGTTTGGGGCCAAGCCAGTGGAAAAGTTGTCCCAGCAACGGGTTTCTATTTCAACAAACTGAAGCTGAAACTGAAGCTCCAGCTCCACTCACTCGTTGCTTGGCCGAGAATGACAAGGGCTTTAAGTTTACTTCGGATTAAATTCGAGACGCACGCAGGCGGCACCTCCGGCCTTTTTTTTTTTTAAAGGAGTAGCCGTCGTCTTCCCCCCTTCTCGGCCATTGGGCGTTTTTCAATATGTCCTTTGGGTTGGAGGGTGGCCCCAGAGCAGTAGCAGTAGCAACAAAAACAACAATAATAACAACAACAACAACAATTGGGGGTGAGGGATTGGGCTCGATGCTCCTGGCAACGTTTCAATTTTCTATCTCAGTGGACAGAAGTCGTCGGGACGACGAACGTGACGCCAACACCGGAGGCGGCAAAGGATCCAAAGACTATGGGAGGCTAGTAGCAATAACAACAACAACAACAACTATTACAACAATAGTCAAAAAACAGACACGAGGAATGGTAAAAATAAAAACACCGAAAAAGATGTCCTCATTCGGAACGAAAGGAGGATGGAGAAAAAAATGGCAAACAAACAACGGTCGGCAACCTGGCAACCGAGAAGAGGAAGAACAACAAATACGAGAAACTACAATAACAACATCAGAAACAACAACAACAACCACACCATAAACAACAACATCATCAACAAAACACAACACAACAACAGCATAAACAACAACAAAACACAACAACAGCATCAACATCCATCCCATCAGCCATCAGCTTTGGAAAAGAACGAATAATGAAGACGATGAATTCGTTGTCAGAAACAGACTAAAAAATCAAAAGTTTCCAACGACCGCCCCCCTTTCAACCCTCACTAGGATCCAACAAACTCGGTTCACAACCACACCCACATTCACATCGACATCGACATCGACATCGAAACCCACACTAATACACCCATACTCTCGTCTCTCGGCCACTTTCATTTCGAGCCGGGTTTCGTTTATTTATTTTCCATTTCTTGTCCATCTCGGCCCATCGACGACGATGACGACGACTCCAAATCGTGCTGAGGGGACCTCTCTTACGCAGCAGATAAACTCCAAACGACGACAGGACGATTGTCGAGCGGCAATTTCACCGAAAGGATCCTTCGGCCTGGGTGAAAGAGATGGAAAAAAATGATGGGGCTGGTTGAAAATTGTAAACGACTTAAGTATAAAATGGCAAATAACGTGCTGCGTGCATCGAAGGTAGAAGAAGAATGAGAGAAGGTAGAAGAATGAGAGAGTTTGGGGTCGTTGCGTCGATGGGGTTGGGGGTCCGGTCTATTTTGGGGCTTCTCTAAAAAGTTTTCCTTTCATTGGACACAACTCGATTCGACTTCGAAGGCGGCTCGATTGAACTCTGAAGGCGGCTCCCTGACTTCGTGGCCCATCGCTGCGTGACGTGAATGGATTCCGAGGTCGAGAGAGAGAGAGAGAGGAAGGGGCTGCAGGACCTGGTCTTTGGGATTTGTCAACCATTGTGTAATCAGTTAACTAAATAAATTGGGGGACTGTGGAAAGGGCGGTAGGTCGACTAATGATTCAAACGACTGTCCCCTTTGGAGAATCTTGGTTGATGAATTGTAGTTCATGAAGGGTTCGCCTCGTCAGTGAGATGATTTTACAATCTCTGGAATTTTGAGAATAGAGGGACATCTATGGGTCCAAACGATAAGTTCGTGAAGAAGATGAGAGAAGTTTGTCCGTGAGATGAGAGGAGTTGGTCCAATAGTTAAGAGGAGTTCGTACATTCGATGAGAGGAGTTAGTCCATGAGATGAGAGAGTCCTGTCGTCAGAGAAGAGTTATTGATTCTGCACAGAAGTGAAGAACGACTTCTTAGAACACTATGAACAGTGATCGCATGGCTCCTTCTCTCCTCCTACTCCTTCTCTCCTCCTACTCCTCCTCCTTCTCTTCTCAACCTCCTCCTGCTCTTCGCCCTCATTCCTCGGAGGGATTCCCGAGAAATTGTCCAAAACAACTATGGCCCATAAATCGGGTGTATCGAGTGACGGGAACCCATTAAAACTCCGAGCATCAAACAATGGTGAACAATGGCGAGGATGCCGACATCGAAGCGAACGAACAGAAGGATAATAACAAATTAAAGGATTTGATTTCGCTTGAATTCGAATTCGATGTCTTTTGTGCGATTCCTTTGTTCCTCCAGCCACCATCAACACCGCACAGGTCCAACCGTCAGTCTCGGCAAAAGGTCTTTAAAGGATCTTTAAAGGATCTTCGTGGATCTTCCTCGAGATTCTGCAGAAACATTCAATTTCAGGACATTCAATTTCCAGGATTATCACCGAAGGTTGTTCCGCAATTTTCCTATAACCTGCTCATGATGGAGAGATGGAGAGAGGGGGAAGGAAGAGGATAATTGCGAAGGGATCGTGGAGGGCGTGTCCTACGTAATGCGTTCCACCAACCTGGCAACCGGGATCTGATGTTGTTGTTGATGTTGTTGTCTGCTGACACTTTAATTGACGGTTCTTCGTTGGGTCAGGACGAAAGGGGCCCAGGACAAAAGGAAGCTCGGCCCATCAACCCTTAAGCGAGCGAACACGATGAAGCCGTCAACCCTTTGGCTGCCGAGGGGTTGGCTCAGAGAAAGAGTTGGCAAAGGGTTGCTTCAAAGGGTTGCTTCAAAGGGTTGCTTCAAAGGGTTGCCTCAAAGGGTTGCCGCGAAAGGGTTCGCGCCGATTGAAAGGGGATGGAGTATGGGATGGTTAAGGGAAGGGGATGGAGTATGGGATGGTTAAGGGAAGGGGATGATAAATAGAAGGGGTTTTTATTTAATGGCCCATTAGGCCTGGTGACACGCGCGCTTACGAGCTTGTTAACGCCGTCGTTATGAGAAGGGGGAAAAGAAAAGGGTTGATACCGCTAATTGGCGGACAATTAAAGTGAAGTGGAAGTGGCGAGGATGGGATGGAGGGAGAGGATGGGGTGAGGTGAAGAGGGTCGTTCGTTGATGCGATTGCAAGCCTCAGAGGATGATGAGCGATCACATTAAATGGATGGGACATCGTGAGGGATTTGTTATTGAAGCGAATGACAGCGACTGTCAAATGGGATTTCGAGACGAATGTGCAACAGGCGAGAGAGAGGAGAGGAAGGGAAAATGTGCGGTTGAACGATGTCGAAGTCGATGTACCGCAAGGGTTGGGAAGGGGTTGAGAGGGGGTGAGAGAGAATGAGTTGTGAAAGGAGTTTGACGGCGACTTGGAGTTGACTTCTGTCAATTGGTGACTCTCGTCCGGAAGGTTGATTAGGAACGGGATGATCGAGTGATCGTGTTGAACAAGTTGATCGAGTGATCGTGTTGATCAAGTTGATTGAGTTGATCGAATGAACAAGTGGATTGAGTTGATCAAATGAACAAGTTGAATGAGATCGAATGAACAAGTGGATTGAGTTGATCGAAAGAAGAAGTGGATTGAATTGATCGAATGAACAAGTGGATTGAGTTGATCGAATGAACAAGTTGATTGAGTTGATCGAATGAACAAGTTGATTGAGTTGATCGAATGAACAAGTTGATTGAGTTGATCGAATGAACAAGTTGATTGAGTTGATCAAATGAACAAGTTGATTGAGTTGATCGAATGAACAATTTGATCGACTGATACTGTTGATCATGTTGATCGAGTTGATTGAATTGATCGACTGATCGGAAGATCAACAATATCGGAACATCAGATGATCTTGTGATCGATCGACTTTTCGTCTTTCTCCTCGGCACCTGTTCGCCCCGGTTCTCCTCCTTATCTTCGACATTTGACAGGCAGCTGTATGTCGACGTGTCTAGGACGCGTCATTTGTTATAATTACATCACCCCCCGGTCCCGGTTCCAGGAACCAGGCCAAGAGCAGAAGCCGCCGCAGGATACTCGACATTTAACTACTTATTTTATCGGCTTCTGCACAAACGACGAAGACGACGTGGACGACTGATAGTCTTCTCGTCCTCTCCTCTCATCCTGGGTGCTCAGCTTTGTTTGCCTCCTTTGGGCACATGTTCGCAGGACGTTCGGCGGCGGCGGCGAAAAAAGGACTCTCGCGGGCAATTTGTTGGAATGCATTGCAGACTGAAGGACGGACAGACGGACGGATGGTCGCTTGAGTCCATCAATTTTGGCAGGTTGCAGGTTGCTCGTTGTTGGTGTTGTAGGTGGTGTGTACACATCATGTTGTTGTTCTCGTTCATGTTGTTGTTATGGTGTTGTTATTATCGTTGTTGTTATAATTCTTGTTGTTATAATTCTTGTTGTTATAATTCTTGTTGTTATTCTTCTTGTTATAATTGTTCTTGTTCCTCTCATTGTTTTTCCTATCGTTTGCAAATACCTTCTGCATTCGCCCCCATGCTGTTCGAGTCCTGCACCACTTCTGATAGCAGGTTGTCGTCCTCATCCTTCTCACTCTCTCTCTCTGTTCTCCCGGACCTCTTGGCCTCTCTCTTGGCCAATGTCCGTGGCTTGATTAATTGTGTTTTGTCGTGGACTCCGAGGTCGAGCTCGCCAGGGGACAGGTAGCCCCGCTCGGCAGGACCTCTGGGTGCTCGTCAGGACCTCTGGGTGCTCGTCAGGACCTCTGGGTGCTCGTCAGGACCTCTGGCTAGAAGAAGGTGTTGCTTCATTTGTCTTTGAGGGCGCGCTTTTGTTTGGATACCGAAATTTAATTGACTCACAATACGATGATTAATCGTTCGCCTTCGTTCGTCCTCGTCTCGCTATGACTCAAAAGATCATGGATAAAGGATTTAAATGGAAATTCCTAATTGATTTGTGCGAAGGGGAGAGATGAGACGAACGATCGTCCTGTTTCGAAGGAAGAAGATCGAAGTCACCGAGGAAAGAAAGGAAGATGATCGAAGTTCCCGTGCTAAGAAAGCAAAGTGAGTTCAAAGGATTTTTAAGAATATACCGTGCCTCAGGTCGATCTCTGACCGATGGTGATAAACTTCATCATCAACCATTTCTCAATCCATGCTGGATCCGGTTTCCTCCGAAATCTTCGTCATCTGCCAACAGCCCCGCCTCGCCCCGCCCCGCTCTCCGCTTCTGCCGGCCCCGCCTCAAAATGAAATTAATTAAAAATTCTTTTTGTGAAAATCAACTCGAGCAAACATCCTTTTTGAAGCATCATCCCCATTACCCAGAGCCAACACCATCATCGTCTTCTTCTCCCTCTTCCTCCTCGCCGCCCACGCGGCAACAGCAGCCCGCGAGCAAACATCAAAACAAGGTGGGCGGGGCAGCAGAGTGGGCTGGGCTTCGGGTCTTCGGTTGTCCAGGCCGACGTTTGGGGCGCAGCGCACAGAATTTAATTGCAAATTACGTTTTGAAAAATTATACCCGGCGTCCTCGTTTTCATTCTCGTTCTCGTCGTCGACGTCGTTGTTGTCCTGGGCCTGGGTCGCGACTCACGATTCCTTGGAGCGCGTTTCCTGAGAATTCTTTGCATCGCTCGCGGAGTCGTGGAGCAAAAACAATTAGTGTCCCTTTGATCCTTTGTTTACCCCCAAAAGCAGGACTCGTGCTTCTCCACCTCCCCTTCCTTTTTCTTCTTTACTCCTCCTTCTTCTTTACTCCTCCTTCTTCTTTACTCCTCCTTCTTCTTTTCTCCTCCACCTTCTTTTCTCCTCCTCCTATTGCTTTCCATCGACATCCTGCGCCGTTTGTGCTGTTTGTATTTAGCGCCCTCATATTTTTTTCCTTTTCCCGCTCCCTCCCGCCCGTCGAGCCGCTTTTAATTTGTAATCTTGTTCATTGCCCCGCGTGCTTTGGCCATACCAGAGTCCTGCGAGGTCTGTGGAGGACGCTCGGTGAGTTTTCCTTCATATCCGTTGCACGAATGCCCCGCAGTTGTTGGCACGCCCGTAGAATTCGCGGAAATCAACAACAACAACTAGTACTATGACCATTAACAGCAACAACAAAAACAGCAACAACAAAAACAGCAACAACAAGAACAGCAACAACAAGAACAATGTGAAAATGTCTAAGGAAACCCGGTCAAAGGACGAAATGGCAAAGAGCAAGTTAAATTAATTTTCAATTAATTCCAGGCGCACTGTTTAGAAACTTTTTATTGCGTACAAGAAACAAAAGAGAGACTAAGAGAGAGAGAGAGAGAGAGAGAATAAGAGACAGAGAGAGAGAGAGAGAGAGCAATAGAGAGATATTGTTTGCCAGAAGGAGATGAAATATCCAGAGATACAATGGAGATCGCTTACGATGGCTCATAGGAGACCATCGTCATAATGTTTCTCAATAGCCTCAGGGAGACAAAATCTCACTCAGATGAGGATGAGTCCGAGGGTCGAGTTAATGTTCATAAGGTTGTTTTTTCGTATTGTGAATTTCACCTTTTTCTTGTCTTAAATCAAGCCGTTTTATACCATGATACGATCCAGTACTTTAGTAATATTTTTATTAATTTTTTTTCTGATTTTTTTATATGCATAAATATGGTAAATCATCGAATTATTAATTTAAGCCCATTTTAACATCTTCCCTCTATGAAAGTTGTAGTTAAATTTAACTCTAATATAATCTTCTGCTATTTTTGTTAAAAGCAATGAAATATTTTTATATTCTCTGTTTAGATACCCTTTCCACATTGATTGACAATCGCTCTCACTTCATCAGAAGTGGTGGCCTCAGGCCTCCTTCATAATTCGATGGCAATTCCATATTTATTGTAATAATATTAGCCACAGCAGGATTTCAATTTCCAGCCAAGAGAATAAAATCCGCAAGGCTCTTTCACAGTGTTCAACCAACAGCCCCCGAATATATGCAATTAAACGCCCCCCACGTCCACCCATTCGATCGGCTCCAAAGTGCTAAAAGGACTCTTAAGCAAAATCCATTAACTTAATTAATGTGAAATTTTAATTGCCTGCGAATGCGGAAAAACGACGATAGGCGGCGACTATTTTATGTCCACGGCATTTTTAATCAAAAAGCAATTAATAATTAAAAGGATCAAAGGACAACCTGCTGCTCGATTGCAATAAAAATCTGCACCAGGCGCCATTCGAGGTTGTGGATGAACGACAGCGAGCTCTCATTGTCCGCATATCCTTTGAGGCAGTAAAAATATGTGCTCATTGTTGTCCTGTTGCGCCGCAGTGAACGAGAGAAAGACAGAAAGAAAGCCACAACAAGTCCTCGAACATCATCATCATCATCATCAACATCATCAATAACAACAGCGATAACAACAAGAACAACGATAACAACAATAACAACAACGATAACAACAATAACAATTATTGGCCACTCGAATTCGCACTTTTGTCGCGCTTCATAAAAAAAATCGTCCCTCGTTCTACCTCCCCCCCCTCCCGAGTCCTTCGTCCCTTCATCCTTTATCGTCGCTCCTCGCAATTTGCGGCCTCAGCCCTTTTGTGTCCTTGTCGTCGTCACTCTTTTTTTTTTTTTATTCTACCTCAATCGCTCTTCCGCTTAAGTGTGAGCGTGTGTTCATGTGTGCGTGTGTTCATGTGTGTGTGTGTGTGTTCATGTGTGTGTGTGTGTGTGCATGTGCCGAATGAGCGCACAACAACAATGCGGACTGCGTGAACTGCGGCGAAAGGAGTGACTCGATCGATGATAAAAAAAATATCATCCTTTGATTGAGTAGTCCTTGGGTCCTTGTTATCAGCGGGATGTTTGGGCGTGCGCTGTCATAAATATTAGGATTATCGGGTGGCGTCGAGTGTTCGGCTGTCGAGCTAGAAAATGGATCGTTCGAAGGACTTGAGGGGGCGATTTCAGCACTCGGGATGGAACGAGAGATAAAGGATTCATTGGGGGGTGGAAGGGAATTCGATGAAGGGGGGAAGGGAATTCGGTGAAGGGAGGAAGAGAATTCAGCGAAGCGAGGAAGAGAATCCAACGAAAGGAGAAAAAGGGAATCCATCGAATGGAGCAAACGAATCCTTCGAATGGAGCAAACGAATCCTTCGAATGGAGCAAACGAATCCATTGAAGGAAGAAAGTCTCCTTAGATTTCATCGGGGAGACATTTTCAAAGTTATCGGCTCTCATTCAACGCCCAGAACGAGGTTCATTGAACACATCTGCAAAGTGATTAAGGACTCTCGAACTTCCCGCCATCGTCGGCTCCTTGGCTCCTCCCCTCATTTTTACGTCTTCATAGCCAGTTCCTCGTCCCATTCCATTCCATTCCATTCCACCACCACAATCATCTTCCATCACACATAATTGTCCATAATGAAGGCACGAGGAGCAGAAGGAGGCCGCTCCATTAACGGCCGAGTCTCTCTAATCCGCGCCATCGGCTCGAGTCGGCACCCGGCTCGACTCAGCCTCACCTGCTGCCACTCGCACCCTGAGCTCTGCCCTCTTCCATCATCGCTAAGCGGTCGAATGGCCTGCGCCGGAGGATTTCATAATGACGAGAGGA
This sequence comes from Coelopa frigida, assembly GCA_017309665.1. NCBI lineage: Eukaryota > Metazoa > Arthropoda > Insecta > Diptera > Coelopidae > Coelopa > Coelopa frigida. Next base: position 5,568,315 of record CM029562.1, read on the forward strand.
CGACAACACACGCCGAGCGATCGAGATCGCGGGTGATTCTGGACGAGTGGATCATGCACGAAATCACGCATGGTGGAAGGAGGTGAATCTCGAATGATCCTGGGCGGCGCACGTCGGCTCCTTGTCCTCGTACCAATAATTAGATCGATTCCTCATCCCAATAATTAGATCGATTCCGGGGCCGAATTTACCATCGATTCCGGGTTGAATTTACGATCGACCCGAAGAGATAAAATCGAATCGAAATCGATTATTTCGGGGTCACGAACGGGGCACGAAGGACGAACAGGTGCCGGGGCAATTATTGTGTCACTGCAATGGGCCACAAGGAAGAACGATTGGTAAGAGAATTAGAAGGAGGAGAAGGAGACAAAGAAGAATGAGTTGGGTCACAATTAACAAGGACACGACCGCATCCTACCGAATGTTCGCTTTGATGTTCTTCCTTTCGTGTTGTCTTCGTGTTCAACGACCACCAACGCATTTTGTTAACCGGTCGCTATCTCTCCTCCATCCCTCGGTCCTCCTCCATCCACCGATCCTCCTCCATCCCTCGGTCTTCCTCCTCCTCCAACCACGATCACGACTGCCTTGGAGGACATTATTATCCTTGTCAGCTCCTCCTCTGAGGCTGGCTTCACTCCTTCCGCTGGCCCGATTACCGCCAGCCAAAGAGGTAAACGCACGTCCTCCGTCATCGTTCCTTCGTCCTTCGCGTCTTCGTACCTCGTCCTTCGCGTCTTCATTCCTCGTCCTTCGCTTCTTCGTCCCTCGCATTCCTTCCGCAGCCTCCGTTTTCGGTTCTTATCATCGACGTCCTGGTGTCCGGAGTTGTTGGTGAGGGGGAAGACGGCGATAATTGTATGGCGCTGTCGATGTCTCAATCGTTGTCGTCGTAGTCGTAGTCGTGGTCGTAATCGTAAACGTAATCGAAATTCCGATTCCACTGAAACGTAAAATAATATGTCGTCATCCTAACGAGTATCCTTTCATATATCCTTGCGGACATTGTTGCTTTGTCGTAGTTGGTTTTATCATTGCTATTGTTGTTGGTTTTAGTTATTGTTGTTGTTGGTTGTAGTTATTGTTCTCTCCTTTGTTGGTGTCTTCGTTGTTGTTTTTGTTATTATTTTTCTGGTTTTTGTTATTATTTCTCTTGTTTTTGTTATAATTTCTGGTATTTTTGTTATTATTTTTCTTGTTTTTGTTATTATTTTTTGTTGTTTTTGTTATTATTTTTCTTGTTTTTGTTGTTTTTCTTATTATTTTTTGTTATTGTTGCCACTGTACCCTTTTCTAGTTAGCGTCGTTATCGATTGTCGTGCGTTTTATTTATTTCGACTTTTTCCTTCTGACATTTGGCCAACAGCAGCAGAGTGAAAGAGACACAGTCTGAGTGTGAGAAGAAGAAGGAAAATTGGAGAGTAAGGAAAAAGATAAGAATGGAGTAAGGAGAAAGCTGAGAATGGAGTAAGGAGAAAGCTGAGAATGGAGTAAGAAAAAAGCTGAGAATGGAGTACGAAGAAAATGTAGTACGAAGAAAGAATTGAGGAAGAGATAGAGCGAGGCCATGAGGATAATAAAGCAAGGATGTGCCTGAGGAAACTTGAGGTGGTTTACGTTTGAGGAAGTCGAAATCGAGACATCGGTTGCGGTGGTGATGTATGGGCGTCGTATTGCGCGGTCTGAGGGGTAATACAATACTCTCGTGGTAGTATATTATAGTTGAGTTGAATGACGACAGCAGTAAATAACGAGGCACATAGCGAAATGTAACCTATATTGATTGAACTTAATGACAATTATTAGGATGATGTTGAAACGTGTTAGATATTATTCGATAAATTTCGAACTTTTCAATATATATTTAGATTTTTAATAATATTTAATATTTTCAATAAAAATCCAAAATTCCAAATTAATGTCAAAAATTTCGATGAAATTCAAAATTTGCAATAATATTCAAAATATTCGGTAAATATTTGATAAAATTCAAAATTTTTTAGAAAATTCAAAATTTTTGATTAAATTCTAAATTTTCCATGAAATTCGAAATTTTTATAGAAAATTCAAAATTTTTTATAAAATTCAAAATTTTCAATAAAATTCAAAATTTTCGATTAAATTCAAAATTTTCGATAAAATTCAACATTTTTGATAAGATTCAAAATTGTCCATGAAATTCAAAATTTTAGAGAAAATTCAAATTTTTTTAGAAAATTCAAAATTTTTGATTAAATTCTAAATTTTCCATGAAATTCGAAATTTTTATAGAAAATTCAAAATTTTTTATAAAATTCAAAATTTTCAATAAAATTCAAAATTTTCGATTAAATTCAAAATTTTCGATAAAATTCAACATTTTTGATAAGATTCAAAATTGTCCATGAAATTCGAAAATTTTAGAGAAAATTCAAAATTTTTATTAAAATTAAAAATTTTCGATTAAATTCAAAATTTTCGATAAAATTTTAAATTTTCGATTAAATTCAAAATTTTCGATAAAATTCAACATTTTTGATAAAATTCAAAAATTTCTATAAAATTCAAAAATTTCTAAAAAAAATCCAAAAATTTCTTTAAAATTCAAAATTTTTGAAAGAATTCAAACATATTGATAAATATCATAATTTATGAAAAAAATTCAAAAATGTTGAATAAAATAAAATTCAAAATTTTTGATAAAATTCAATGTGTTTGAAAAAATTCAAAATTTTCGATAAAATTCAAAATTCTCATTAAAATTCAAAATTGTCATTAAAACTTAAAATTTTCGAAAAAAACTTATTTATTTCTGAAATATCCAAATTCCTTGATTCTTCGAGCCTTTAAATATTCTATGTAAAGGGCCAAAAGGTTTAAAAGTTCAAAATTTACTCCATTTCTACTCCATTCTTACTCCGGAGCGAAAGACAGAAACAACAACGACAACAAATACAAATGCAAAAACAAAACGAAATGAAAAGAGGCGTTCGAATGAAATCGTAAAGTGAAATCACATCAAATCGCTGGCCCATAAAAAGGATTCATATCCTGGGCACATAACGGATTTTACAACTTTCCCCCGTTAGGCGCACATGTCAGCTGAAATTACAACAACACAATAACAAGAACAACAACTCAAACAACAACAATAACTCAAACAACAACAATAACTCAAACAACAATAACAAATGCAATAACAACAACGACAAATGGCAAATTAAAAATTTACACTCGATGGTGATGGGAAAAATACGACCGAAATTTGGGAGAAAAAAACGTGAAAATCGAAACGAGCGAAAAGGGAAAGTATTATATATTTTTTCCCCCGTTGATGGTGGTAACAGCGGGCGCAATGACAACAACAACAACAAGAACAAGAACAATAACAACAGCAGAAGCAACAATAAAACCGATTACGGCAACAACATCGTCGTCGTCAACAAAAACATAAATTTCCACCCTCACGTAGGCCAAATGCTTTAGGAGCAACAGCAACAAACGTCCATCGATCAGGGAAACGAAACCCTTGCCATGTGTCCATCAACAACAACAACAAGGGCAACAAAGACAACAACAACAACAAGGACAACAACAACATCAAACGACAGAGGGAGCTAGAGGGACAGGGAGAGAGGTTGAGGTAAAGAAGAAGGAGACGACGGCGAGCTCAACGTGCTTGGACGACGGACGTTACGTCAATTTGACGTAGAGACGAACCGACCGTTTGGTAACCCGCTCCGACGTCAGAGTTGCCAACAGTTGGCGTTGTCGACGACGACGACGAAAGGGAAAACGAAAACGAAAGCGAAAGCTCAAAGTCATTTATAATATTTGTGTGTGGTGCGTAGCTAGATGCGTGCATGTGTGCGAGAATGTGACTGTGTTACGGTGAGTGTGTGATTGTGTGTGTGTGTTGGTCGTAAACTATCCATCACTCTAACACACACGCACACACATACATACATATATATTCTGCGACACATGCACGAGGCAGCCACGACAACGACAGCCTCAAGCATGTGCCGCGCCATCGAACTTAAAGGATAATAAAAAGGGTCGCAAAACTCAACTCCATCTCTCTCTCTCTCTTTCTTTCACCCTCTCTCTTTCTTTCACCCTCTTGCTCTTTCTCTCACCCTCTCTCTTGCTCTTTCACTCTCTCTATCACACACTCACTCACACATGTGAAGTCGTGTGGCCAAAGTTTTATTTCTTTGAAAACTCAATCCGCCTTGAAGCCTCCCCAGGCCGCTCGTTTACGACGTTTGTCAACGATTTCCGGCATCTCGGACATCGTCGATAAAGGGGGGCGAAGGTCCAGGGGGAGGGGGCGAAGGACGAGGGGGAGGGGGCGAAGGACGAAGGGGGAGGGGGAGTCGGGATGACGATGCTAGACATGACCAACGAGGAGGACGGAGACGACGTCGACTATGACGATGACGGCGTCGCCATAAAAAGGGGTGAATACAAATCGTGTGCGAGCCCATTTATTAAGACGCACACACACGACTCCGCTCCTCCTCCCCTCTCTCTCTCTCTCTCTCCCTCTCTCTCTCCCTCACTCAGTTCATCCTATGTACAGAGAGCATGTGGTACATATAAGGATATATGTGGCCATCATACACATATGTGATGAACCCTTACGTCGCATCGCATTTAATTCGCTAAGGGGACGAAACGAAACTTTCGGCCTTTCGAGCCAGAGGAGGATGGCGTGTCCTTTGGTGCGTTGCGGCTGGCCAAGGGTTGACGGACGGAAGAGGATGAGAAGAAACAAACAGAAAAGTAGGGAGGGAGGGAGAGAGAGAAGGCGAGAGAGATGGAGGGAGAGATGGAGTGAGAGAAGGGGGAAGAGATGGAGTGAGAGATCTACTGAGAGATGAAGGCAAGGATAAGAAAGGGTCTGCAGCGAAAGTTTTTTGTGTGTTGTATTTGTTTAAGTTTGGGCTCATGTCGTTCTCAGAAGGTCCTTTGTCGAAGTTGCTTTTGTTTGAAGTTCACTAACGACGCCATCTGCGAGCTTGAGTCACCTCGGTCGATTTCGGAGGGTCGTCGAGAGCTCTGTCATTGGTTTGGGATCATTGTCATTGGTTTGGGATAGTTTTTTAAAATGAGTGGATGGTATAAAATGGCGACCGAAGACGAAGTTTAACCCTTTCATCCCTTAGCTGGGGTCAGTTGGCTTCAAGCCGTTTGTTCTCAACCTCTTCGTCGAGTTCTCAACCCATTTGACGTTCTCAACCCCTTCGCTATTCAATTCCAAACCCTTCATTGTGTCCTCAACCCCTTCGCTCCGCATTGGCTCGAGCCAATCAACCCTTCCCCTCATTCAGAGACAACCCTTTACTCCAATCGAGGCAGACGACAACTCATTACTCCAATTGAGGTAACCCTTTGTTCCAACCCTTTCGGCCAAACCCTTTATTCCAACCCTTTCAACCAACCCTTCATTCCAATCCTTTCGCCCAACATTTTATTCCAATCCTTTTCTCCAACCCTCCAGACAGATGACAAAATGGCGTCTTCGTCGTTTGCTTCCGCCATTTACAAATCTGGTCTGGTCCGGTTACGTTCTGGCCATGGTCGTCACATTTTTACCACACTGCATGGCGTTCAGGGCTTCGTGTCGTTGGAGACTCACCTTCGCCAACTGTAATTACAACGCATTTAACCCAACCCCCTTCTGCTGGGAACGACATCAGTTTAACACTAACCGCAATAATAACAACAAGAACAACAAGAACAACAACAACAAAAAGAACGACAATAACATGCCATTGTATCTGGAACAGCATGTATGTAATTACAAGAACACTACTAACAACGCCATTTAATAATTATGGAAAGTGACCGAGAGCAAAACCGACTCATGGGAAGCTCAACATGACGCCCGCCGTTAGTAGGGTTGCCGCGGAGGGGGTGGAGTGTGGGGGGCGAGACCCCTCAAGGTTTTTGGACACCGCCGTCACGAAGAAACGGGTTAATCATGGCCACGACATGCAAGGAAAGAACCGAGGAAAGAACAACTCGCGCCAAAGGAGAGAAACTCTCGCCCCAAAGGAGAGAAATCCTCACCCAACCTTCGCCCTTAGGAGAGAGAAATCCTCGCTCCTCTACCTCCTCCTCCACTTCCTCCAGCTGAACACGGTCCGTTGGACACGCCTTTCAATTATAAACGCTGATAAAGCAGGTGGGTGGGAGGTTGGTAGGAGCAGCGGGAACGAAACAGCGACGAGAACGACGACGACGGAACGAGGACAAAACGCGCTTATCGCGAGCGGAGCCACTCAACAGCTGTGTAGCAATTACAACGACTCATAGTACGAGTCCAAGTCAGAGGAGTGGGTACAGGAGAGAGAGAGAGAGAGAGAGGGTGCGGGTGCGGGGTTCGGGACTCGCAGGAACGTGCACGCGAACGTTGAAAGCGAAGCGAACGGGTTCCACGGTGTGGCAGCCGGAAAACGAGGCGAGTTGACCTCGAAACGACGAGGGCACCTCATTCTAGTGGGTGGAGTGGGTTGAGTGGGTGGAGTGGGTTGAGTTTTTGGGTTGGAGTTGGGGGTTGGGACCACGCGGCACACGGACGCGTGCAGCAGGGCTTGAGAGGGTAATTGTTGGCGTTTAACTCGAGGAATGAAGGCTAGAACAAAGGACTGTGAAAGGACAGAAGGTGGGCGGCATTTGAGGGGTGGTTAAAGGGAAGGTGAGGGGTGGTTAAAGGGAAGGTGAGGACTGGTTAAAGGGAAGGTGAGGACTGGTTAAAGGGAAGGTGAGGGCTGGTTAAAGGGAAGGTGAGGGCTGGTTAAAGGGAAGTTGAGGTGGTTACATTTGCATATTGATTGCTGGCATTTAATGATCGAGAAGGGCTTGGGCGAAGAACAAACCATTGTTTCGAGGACTAGCTTGCTCTAGAAGCACAAACGGTAGCAAAGGTTTGAGAATCCTCAGCAAAACTTGTCGTGGCTTTCACAATTCGGGCTAGGAAAAACCAACCTGGGACCTGGCGTGGGTGGCGAAGGAGGGAGTGAAGGGCGAAGAGCATGGATGAGGAGATAAAGGAGTGGATGAAAGCTGAGGAGATAAAGGAGAGGGTGAAAGTTGAGGAGATAAAGGAGTGGATGACTGTGGCCTCCCTCACGAAGACGACTGACCAAATATTGGTTTCTCATGTTGCGCAAACAACGTTCATCCACTCTCGCGATGCGAAGACATGCCTTGGCCACTGTACACTAACACAAAAAAAAAAGATAGACAGACATACAGACAGACAGACAAACATATATATATACACATAGACACACACACATGTCTACCCACTCATATATCCACCCATAGTCATCCACCCACAGTTATCCACCCACAGTCATTCACCCACACACATATAGTAACAAAAACAAAAAATACAACACACACACGGCTATCACTTTAGGGTTAAAATAACAACGAGAAACGAAACGGGGGCGAAGTGTCTCGCAACCCTTGTTTAAAATGGATTCCAGGCCCAACAGGACGACAGGACATTGAGAAAATCCGACGACCGTCGGGCCACCCACGCCACGCCGACGTCATCGTATCCGATGTCCCTTGTGCCGTTGACCCTTTTGGCCGGGCAGCCTCTTAAGTTGTTTCTGCTGTTCAATTTTCGTGGCTGGTGGCTTCTCGGAAATCGTCCTCGTTCTTTTCCTCTTTTTTGGATTGAGGAAACGACGGCCTTAACGAGAGTACATTGAGGTCGTTTTCGTGGAGGGGAGGGGGGGAGGGAGGGAGGTGGGTTCGGTGGGCTGGGGTTTTGGCCAGTGACGCAACATCCTCAAAAGGGTCGAACGGGTATCGATTTCACACACGGCTGCGAAAGGGAAAGTATTCCATAACCAAGGATTCCACAAGAAAGTATTCCATAAGAAAATCTCTCAAACTTCAGGTTCTATGGGTTTCAGGTTCTAAAGATTTCAGGTTCTAAGGGTTTTAGGTTTTAAGGGTTTCAGTTTGTATTAGTTTTGAGGATGGCTCGTTGTCGTTCCATCCATGGATCCCAATACACTTTAGAATCTGCTCCTTCCATCAAGTTCCAATTCTCTCAACTTCTGGAGCCCTGACTCCAAGAGGTCTGCACATGACATTCTGGTCCAAAAAGCCTTTTGCTTTTCGGATATGAGATGAGTTTGTCTGTTGACAAGAGAGCAGGATTATCATTTTTTTTTTATGTGAAGCAATGTTTGGCGAAGGATCAAGAGAGGCAAGTTCAGGAGTAAGAGGAGCAAACGATGTCGGCCCAGGACGGCGGGATCCATCGCAGGAGCTGACGTAAAAAATGATGTCGTCCTAGAGAGTTCCAACCCAGAAGGATGCTCGTCCTTGATTCATCACAACAGCTCGACATCTGCGACCCTTTCTTTTTTTTCCTTCGACCCGACTCTCTCTATTTTCTTCGACCCGACCCGACCCGACCCGACGACGACGGCTGATGGTCGAAAAGTCTGTCCTTAATTAGAAAAACACACACATACGCATAGTATGCAGACAAATGGCTTCATTGCGTATGCAAAAATAGTAAAAGAACAAAAGCAAAAAAAGAATGAAGGAAAAACAACAAAATTTAATCCTTGCAACGTTGACCCAAATAAATCAACAGAGCAAACAGAGCAAACAGAGAAAAAGGAGACGAACCCGACCTATTATACATTTATGAATACGCTCGTCCTCACGCACAATCGACTACGCAAGATGGCCCCGAGTCCTGGACAAAACACTCGCCTCCTCTGTGGGCAAATCCTTTCCTTATCCTTTGAGGGATTTTTTGTATCAACTTTGCGTCCTTTTGCATATGAAACACTCGGCCATTTGACCTTTTCTTTCTTTTCAACGCTGCCTTTAAATTGTTCTCTCCTCCTCCTTCGTCGTCGTCTCATTCTTTTTGCTTCGAACCGTTTCTCAGAGTATTTCGGACATGAAAAGAATTTCGAATGTTCTCCTCCGGCGGATCCTTTGAATGGTCTTCACATGTGTGTGTGTGTGTGTTTGTCCTTAAGTCCTTCACTTTAGAAACTTTTGTGCATTTTTAATGAATCGTAGGAAATTGTTTTTTAACTCCTTTTTATGGTCGGCTGGCAGAGTCCGACAGCCGTTCAGGGAAAAGTGTGCCGTATCCGTTTGTTGGCTTGTCTGTCTCTTTCTCTCTCTCTCTCTCTCTCTCTCTGTCTCTTTCAGTCTTTCTCAATCTCCTTCTCTGTCTGTCTGTCCCTTGGCTGGACACCAGGTGGTCTCAGGTCGAGACATAATCTGTTTTTTTTTTTCCTATTTGGCTCAGCTTGACTCCTCCTTCCTTTCACTCCTCCTTCGCGCCACCCTCAGTGTCCTTCGAATGGGCTCCCGTGACCATTGGGGCCGTCCTCCAGGACCTCGAGGCTCGAAGGTCCTCGATTCAATGGAAAAATTGAGTGAAAGTAAAACTATTTGACAAACAACAGCAACAACAACAACTACAAAGATTGTGTGCAGAATTCACCACAAGCACAAAAAAAAAACAAGGATCGAGTGATGCCAAATCAACCCCAACGATTTGCCGAATGGATGAATGGATGGGGGGAGGGAGGGGACGAAACCCCATCGCGTTTTCGTTGCTGGATGGAGCGAAAGAGGGGGGGGGGGGTGGCGTGGAGTGGAGAAGGTGGGTCAATCGAATCGAAACGAAACGAAAGGAACGAAAATAAAACGAATGGAAACGTTTTATTTGCGCTGAGATGAGGAAATCTGCACTCTTTCCATTCAGTGGCGTGAGCTTGGAAAGTAAGGGGGGAGGCAAGGGATCCGAATTCGTTTGCCACTTGACCTTCTGAGGTTTATTGGAACAGAATATCTTCAATAATCCTGGTTATAAATTATTATGATAAGCCTAGGATGAATTTATATTTCATTGAAACTTTATTTCTGATAGTATAGATGAGGTATATGAGATAGTGGGGTTGTTATTTACTTATCATCGTATAGAAAATCGTTTTTATTTTATTTATATTATTTTTTAATTGTATTTTCAATATTTCAAATATAGCTTTCATGTCCTTTTGCCTTTTCTCAACCGACCTTTCCCTCTTTCTCGTTTTATAACCTTCGATTCGAAGAAATATTTTCAACTTCTCTGTCTTTCCAACCGCCACTGTTCCAACCTCCGATATCCAATACAACTTCATCAGCATCCTTCGGATCCTGGCAGCTTCAGATGGCTTTCGCAGGACAATCGTAATAATAAACATAAAGGCTACTGTTGCTTCCGCAAGCATTTCTCTAAGCGTGTGGATGTGCTGAGAACGACAACAACTTACTATAACTACAACAACTACTACAACAATGACAACAACAACAATGATAATAACAGATATAGCAACAACAACTACTACAACAATGACAATAACAGATATAGCAATAAAAACAAAAACAAACCGATGCAAACATCCTGCCAACGTCGATGCTAACGTTGATTCTGTTACTGTCTCTGGTTTTCTCTCTCTCTCTCTCTCTCTTTCGTCGCTGACGCTGACGATAATCATCAAAGGATATTGTTATGGCGTTTCGATGCTGTCCCAAGGATTATTAACGAAATTGCGTACACTTTGATTTAAGGGTTGCTCCGTCGTCTTCACCCCAACCCCCCCAACCCCTCGTCCCAGCAGCTGATGACGATGATCCATTCGCCACCCACTGGGCGAATGGATGGTGGGGAACGGGGGAACGATGGTGTGGGCGAGGAGTGAGCGAAAGCGAGTGTTGGACAGCGATAATGGAACATCGAACGATTCCTTCGTTCGGCGTAAAACAATACGTTGTCACACAATCCCATTTTCCTCTTGTTGCCCCCCTTGTTATTGTCACACACACTCCTCTCTCCCTCTCTTTCTACCACCGCCCTCGTTGTTGTGGTGTCGTTGTTGTTACTATTTTATATGTGCGAATCGTGCGATTTGATGATGATGGATCAAGAGTTGATGTTTTCTTTCTTTCGCTCTATCTCTCTCAATCTTTCTCTCTCTCTCTATCTATCTATCTCACTCGGTCTCCCTTTGCCTAGAGGAGAGAACTCAATTCCCAATGTGATGCGATGGGGATGCGATGCGTTTCGATGTGATGTGATGTGATGCGATATGTTGTGTGGAAATCCTTTTATTTCTTCTCTTTCTCCATCTTCTTCTTCTTCTTTAACGATGTTGTGGTCGCCTGAGCGGAGGGTGAAAAGAAGGAGGAGAGGAGAACGAGGTGGATGGCGCTTCTTTGTCTCTAGTCGTGGAAATTGGGCAACCACAGAAGTGAATCCAAGAGGTGGCGAAGGCTTTCAGGAACTCCTGAAGGGTGGACGACGGGTTTTTCCTCCACCTACTCCTCGTCGTCCTCGTCGTCGTTCTCTTCACCAGGCATCGTTAGTCCTTAGAAATCGATGGCTGGATTCTCATTCTCGCCTCGACAGAAGTGTCGGCCGATTTTCTCAGGGCAGCGGGGATGCGGGTCCTTTTATTGCGCATTTTAAATTTTATTGCTTTTCACCCGAAAAACAGAAAAGAGAAACCAGAAATGAGAACGAGACCAAATGCGAATTCCTCCTCAGAAAGGGGGATGGAGACAAAGAACCCTTGCAGCCGCTTTAAACGACTTCGCTCGCCCCTTCTACAGGATCCTTCTCCAGGACCCTTCTCCAGGACCCTTCTCGAGGACCCTTTTCTCAATTAGTTCTGGCGCAGTAATCGTCCTCCTTCCCTTCATCCATCCTTCCTTGTGGTTACGATGAAACAACAGCAGCAGCAACAATGGTGAACAAACATCGGGGAAAAGTCATAAATTTTGGCGAAAAAGGAGAAGAAGAAAAAAAAAAAAAAAAGAAGAAAAGAAAAAAAATAACGTGAAAACCCTCGACTCACGCGGATCGTTAAAAACCGAAAACTCGAAGAAACCGCAGGAAAGGGAAAAACAAAGAAAGCGACCGCGAAAGCGAAAGGGAGAAAGTGAGAAGGGGAGAAAGTGAGAAGGGGAGAAAGTGAGAAGGAGAGAAAGTGAGAAGAGTTTAGAGAGAAGCAGAAGGACTCAACACGAAATCCACCCCGCGCCAAGCACGCGTTCCTTCGCGTTTTCCACCGATGACGTTGACGACTACTTGCGAAAGGATCATCATCATCAGGCCAAAGGATCATCATCGACATCAGGCCAAAGGATCATCGAAGCGAACCGCTCTAAAATATTAATTTTTTCTGACACAACTCAAACACATGTCATTCCCGCTGTCGTTCGCTCTCTGCCCATCATAATTTCATTTTCCTTTCATTTTCCTTTCGTGGAGTCCTTCAGGTCAGGATCCTCACTTGTCGATCGGATTTTTCTCGCAACAGCTGATGGCGCGAGAGGCAGCGAGCGATGGAGAAAAGTCGTTACGATAATGACGGCTCATTAAATGAGGACGGACGGACGGACGGACGAGACCCGAGGACCAGAAGCAGTTGTTTGGCCAAGAAAGGAACGTGGCCGAGATCGATAACGTTGTCGAGATCGTTGACGTTGTCGAGATCGTTGACGTTGTCGAGATCGGGGCGGCGACTCGTTCTTATCGCGATCTCGTGGACTAACTTCGATTTCAATTTGTATTTGTATTTCAATTTGAAGAGAACCCAAAAAAGAAACGATTGGGATAGAGATCGTTATGAAGTCATAAAAGTCATATAAAGACGTAAAGACGCCCCCGTTCGCCTCCAGTTCGCGGAATCTCTCGAGAGACACAGCGACACAGGGTTCTTGAGTAGGCGTTTTGACAGGTTTATCACCACGACCTGTTTTGGCTTCTGGTGTCGATCGAGACTCAGGAAGCCAACGATGGGACGCCAACACATGGAGATCATCAGATCACGATATGAAGGGTTGGTGTCGACGTCCGAAGGGATTGAGAAGTAACGAGAAGGAGTTCACATCGTTGACATATCTACTCAGAGATCTACAGAGAGGTCTGTATTATGGGGAACAACTTGATCATGACTGATTCTTCTATATTATGATGCATGTGAAGGCGTCTCTATTATTAGGATATTCTTTAATGTACATAGATCTCTATTAGTAAGTTCAGATTGTGAGATTATTTATTTTTTTTGATTTATCTGACAAGAGTTATTTATATTATTTTATTTTTTATTTTATTTTATTTTATTTAATTTTATTTTATTTTATTTTATTTTATTTTTTATTTTATTTTATTAATTGTAAAACTTTTTAAAACAGAAAATATAATAAATTTTAGACTTATTTAAATAATAATTACTTTATTTTGTTTGACAAATTAAATTTTTCATAATTTTTTTATAAATTTTGTAAGAAATAATAACTTTTTTTCCTTTATTCCTATTGAATTTTATGTTTTTTAATACATATAGTAAACATTCATTAAACCTGATATACTTATTATATAATAAAATTAAAAATAGGATTATAGAAATATTTATTTTCAAGTTTTCAAAGAATTTTGTATAAAATGAAGTAAATTAATTCTTTACAAAATATATCATCAAGTGTCTCAACATAATAAAGTGATATTTTATTGGTAAAAAATAAATAAAGGAATACAAAAAAATTATTAATTTAAACACTTTTATTTACATGACGTCGTCATCGGCGGTGGCATTTGTTCATTTATTCTCCCACACTCCACCTCCCTCAGTCACTCCAACCTCCCTCAGCCACTCCAACCTCAATCGAATTGTCGTCCTCCGTCTTCTCCTTCTTCCTTCCTTCCCAGGACATCTTTCGTCCATTCCGATCGCCGACCGGACGAACACCGAGGCGAGGATCGGGTGAGAATTGCATTCTTCTCGCGTGTTTTGTTTTGTGGACGCGATGGACTCGCGGCGAACTAACGCGGTGTCGCGGCAACAAAGAGTACAAACAAGTCCTTTGTTGTGGCGACATGTTACAACAACAACACCGACAACAACAACAACAACAACTCAGCATGCATGCGGAAGGGCTGCGCAAGTGCGACGGGGAGAGCGAGAACTCTTTTTGTATGCTCGACGACTGCGGTCGCCGAGAGAATAGCTAATTAGAGGACGTAAATATTTGTGAGCGGTTTCGGGCCCAATTTCTCAGCCTCAGACCTCAGGATTTATTGACTAACAAACAAACACATACACACAAACACAAATACCGACCACAAACAACGGCAGGAGGACGGGGAAAGGATTCTCAGACGCACGCGCAACATCTCGTCTCGATCTTCTCATTCTCTCTATTTAATTTCACGTAATGTTGCCGAGTGAAATTTAGGAGTGGGAAAGGATGCGGAAGAGTTCGTCCATTGAGGAAATGAGGTGAAACAAGGACAGATAGAGAGAGAGAGAGAGAGAGAGAGAATAAACAGAGTGAACGAGAAAGAGAGTAAAGAGAGTAAAGAGCTCGACCATCAGAAAGAAAGCGCAAACAAAAAACCTGCATTCATTGTTGTCGATCAATATTGGCACAAGGATAAGCGCAGAGCGGACGCGCAGGATGCGGCTGAAGGATGTTTGCTCACTCTCGGTCGAGGTGCTAATTCGAGCGCGGTTTGTTCTCGTCTCCTCCTTCCCCCTTCCCCTTCGCCGTCCCTCGCGCTTTGTCTGCGGTCGGCGATAAGATAAGCGCGCGTGATTTGTGAGTTTAGGCCCGATCGAGCTGGCAGATAAAAACGGAGTCCGTCCGAGTCACCTGCATCAATGGAGCGGTGGAGGGAAGGATGGATGGAGGGATGGAGGAAGAGAGGGAGGGAGGAAGTGATGGAGGGTGATGGATTGAAGTGATGAAGGAAGAATGGAGAAAGCGAGGGAGGGAGTCACGGCTGGAAACGTGTCTCGCATGTGCGATAATGCGCTTGTCGAATCCTGTCCGCGATCCTGTCGGGCGGTTCGTCTTTGATTCGTCTTCGCGGAAACCGAATGACTTCTTATCGTCTGGAGACGAAAGGACGCCGCAAGGAGGGCACAAAAGGAGACCGCAAAGAGGAAATAAAAGGAGACCGCAAGAAAGCCACGAGAAGAGATCGAAAGAAGGCCACGAGAGGACATCGAGACAAGGCCGCAAAAGGACATCGAGACAAGGCCGCAAAAGGACATCGAGACAAGGCCACGAAAGAAGACCAAAAGGAGTCCAATGAGAGGGAGGAGAGGCTTCCACTGATTGCCCTCGGGAGCAAATGATAAGATAGAAAGAGAAACCCCTTCTAATTAGGTCGAACCTGATCCATCTAAGTCTACTTTTTCATTCTCGAATTTCTTCTCCATTTGATTGGAACCTTCTGTCTTTCACTGTCACTTTCAAGCCTCATCCACTCTCACTTTCAAGCCCCATCCACTCCACTCTCACTTTCAAGCCCCATCCACTCTCACTCTCAAGCCCCATCCACTCTCACTCTCAAGCTACTTCCACTCTCACTCTCAAGCCCCATCCACTCTCACTCTCAATCTCCTTCCACTTCAATCCACCCCCTTCCACTCCACTCCAAAGCCACCTGCTTCCTTCGGGATGCAAATCCCTCCCTCCACCATCACAAGCCACAAATCAAAGGCGTCGCATTCCACATGATAAGTAGTTGACCCCCATACCACTCGCCCCCTTCGCCTTTATCACTCCATCAACTCTTTAATTTGACGCGTGAGTGACATTAATGATCGCGCCGACACGATCGCGCCCCCCCCACCCCCACTTCTTCTGGGTCTCCACTCATTGGCAGTCGTAGCACAACCCGATGCCCTCGGGGTCGGCGTCGTCGTCATCATCGGGACCGCCCACCACAATTGGAGAAAGAGCAAAACCAAACAAACAAACAAAGTAAAATCCATAAATATTCAAAGTACCCCAGAGGGGAATCTGAGGCGGAGATCTTGGGTTCCGTCAGTGAACAAGTTAATCACCCTTTTAACGATTTAATCCACAGCCCGCAGCAGCAGCGAGCGATCATCGTGCGAGACGCGTGGCGCTCATGTGTTCATGCGGCATCAGCGAGGGGCTGAGATCGGAGATCGTTAATGACACCACAAAGTGATGCGTTTAACCCGGAGTCGTCCCTTGCCTTCTTTGCTTTTCCTTTCCCCTTTGGCACGATCGATCTTTAACCGGAGTCCCTCTGTTATTTTTTTCTTCTATCCGTTCTTCCTTCCCTCAGGTCTTTCTTCCCTCAGTTCTTTCTTCCCTCCGTTCTTCCTTCCCCCCGTTCTTTCTTCCCTTCGTTCTTTCTTCCCTCAGTTACTTCTTCCCTCAGTTCTTTCTTCCCTCAGGTCTTTCTTCCATCCATTCATCCATCCCTTCATCCTTCCCTTCTTCCTTCCCTTCTTACCTCGACCCTTTCTCCATCTCCGAAGTTCTTTGCCGGCAGCGTCTTAAGTCGATCGTTGATCGTGTTTTTTTTTTACCGCACGCGCAACCCTTAATTTGTGCCCCTCGATGATCCCCTTCCGTCGTCACGTCCCGTTTGATCGTGTGACTGATAGCGATCGTGGCGACGGGTTAATTCGAGGGCACCCCGCACCCCGAAGTGAACCCCTTCGTCTACTTCGACATCTCAAGTGTCTGCTGTTTGTTGATCACATTGGGATCACATTGTGTGGATCAGATTTGGTTTCGTGAACGATTTGGTTTCGTGATCGATTTGGTTTCGTGAACGATTTGGTTTCATCATCGTTTTGGTTTCGTCTTCCTCACGATGCTCTTGCGATGTTGGCGGTGGAGGCTTCTTCGTCGTCATCTTTGTTGCCATATGGTGCCAATTTCGTTTGTCGGGTTAATTGTTGAGCGAGCCACACGATCGTGTGGCGTTTGATGTCTTTATTAATTGGGTTCGCGGGGACTTCGACTTGGGCTCGGGTTTCCGTGAGATGAGATGGAATGGGATTCGGAGTCAAAGTGGCCGACATTGGATTCCCGGAACCTATGAAGAAACTCAATTAGCGTGGGCTCCTTTATCCCAATCCCTCTTCTCTCCACCTCTTCTTCATTCTCTTCACCTCTTCTTCCATTCTCTCCACCTCTTCTTCATCCTCTCCACCTCCTCCTCCATCCTCTCCACCTTCTAATCATCCGCAGTTCTTTCGATCCACCAGGAAGCAATGAACAAGAAGAAGTCGGAAGAACTTTCCCACTATCATAAATAACTTCACACCGTGCCGCCCACACCCTCCCCTATCCACACAGCCCCTGGTCATTCGCGATCGTCTGGCCGGCCAACGTCCAGCGGATCATCGGATCATTAACATCCAATCAACAACTCATTAGAGATGGTCAGTTAACACGACTTCGCCATTTGTTGTGGATCGTCGGCCAACGATCGATTGAAGACTTCTGCGATCAACGCGCCCGCTCGTTTCTCAACAAGTTGCATCCCCCTGGGTGGACAATGGAGTTCTTGTGTTTTTGTTCCGGTTCTCAACGGAAGACCTCAAGAGAAACTCCCAGGGCGACACGCCGTCAGAAATTCGTTAGATGTGAATTTATTTCAATAATGATCTTGACATCCATACATATGTTTGTACTTAAGTACATATAAGCATAAAGTTTCTTCCGCTCGATCGTTGGTTGATTGGATTGTTGTGGTATAGAAGGGATTTTTTTTTTCCATGCAGGAGTCTTTGTTGGTGGGACGCGAGGGATCGTAAGAAATATACAGGCGATTTCATTGCGATTACCATTGTTATAGATCGTCGATTGTTCGATTGTTCGATTGTTAATATATCATGCACATATATGTGAACTATAATGATGAATGGAATTTATGTGAATTTTAGTCTTTTATGCTGATATCGGATCAATCGGTATTTCGCGTTTATTGTTGAATATTTTTATTAAAAGCGAATTGATTGATGAGCATCGATTAGATTTTGTAAAATATAGGGAGTTTTAGTAATAGAATTAGTAATAGTAATAGAATTAGTAATTTTAATACTAAGTTTTTCTTATAAATGACTTCTGTATACAAAAATGGAATCTACATAGAATTCATTTTATCAACTTTTTCTAACATATTACTAAAATCAGAATCCGAGTTAAAAATCAATTTTTATATATTTTTATTAAAAGTCATTTTTGTTAAAAATCACTTTTTATATATTTTTATTAAAAGTCATTTTGGTTAAAAATCAATTTTTATATATTTTTATTAAAAGTCATTTTTGTTAAAAATCAATTTCTGTATATTTTTATTTTACTGTTGCTATTTCTTTGTAAAATATTTATATATAGAAATTGTTAACATCGATTCATTATCATATAAATTTTTAACATCGATTCATCATCATATAAATAAGTTTTAATATCGTTGAAAAATTTAATCATATAAAATTTCACGTTCAAGATAATTTTATAGTAGATATACTTTGTATTTTAATCAAATTATTGCCAAACAAATAAGTAGAAAATATTTTAATTTCCCTTGACGAACCCGGAAATCAATTTCGTCACATCTGAATGAAGACGAATTTAATATATTCGATTTAGTGCGTTTAGACTTTGTGTTTGAAAGAGGTGTGTATTTTTTTCACAGATCCGCGCCACGCACTCGTTCAGAGGAATGTGGAGTCGTCATCTCGACTTGTTGTTGTTGGTGTCGTTGGTGATCATGTTAAGCGAATTAAGGGTAACGACGAGACTCCATCCGAGCGCCCCTCAAACGGACAACAACTTGATTACCGACTAGGGGAGGGGAGGGGAGATGGAGATGGGGAGATGTCAACCAGCGTTCTATTCATCTTTTGTTATCCAATAACTTTTGGCATTTCTATGGCTCAACTCAATTGATTGGATCCGTGCGAAGAAGATTCACACATTCAGCTCCATTGATGCAATGCACAAGCGGATGCTACTCTTTCGCATTGTCGAGTCTCAAGTGATCTTTTCATCGTTCGTTCTCGTTTCGGAGTCGGCTTCAACTCCGCAGTCACACTGGGAAGGAGAGCTTCGTGAGTTCTCCCACAGTCTCGTCAGGGATGCATCGAATTCTCCCACAGTCTCACCAGGGCTGCATCGTCTTCTCCACACGATAATTAAGTTTCCTGCTCCTCCTCACGATAATTAACTTCTCTCTCGCCCCGGTCACAACGCGATGAAGTCATCTTCACACTCCCAACTTCCAACTCCACCGATGTCCGAATCTTCCCACCATAAATCCTCATCAAGATTTCAATTTCGACTACGAAGTTTGAGCCTTCTTAAACAAGACATCCATTCGTGGGTCGAAGATGAAGTGGCTCCATTGCGAGAAGCTTCTTCTACGATCAGCTTCTTCCACATTAACTCAAGACGGCCGCCCTGGCAACGACAAACACGAACACTCACACACATAAATTCTGGTCCAATGTGTGAGGAAATGAAGAACACATGATGAGCGCAACGAATCCGGCCGAGGGGATCGGTTGAGATCGGTTGAGATCGAGGGAGCGTGGAGGAGGGAGGGAGCGTTTGGTTGAACAAATCGCTTGCTTAATTTAAATAAACACGAGGAGTCGAGGAGGAATTCACTCCTTCCCTTGTACGAAAGAGAACACGCAATAGAAACCATTGAAATATAAAAATTCAACCAACGACGAAGGGACACCATTATTAAATCAACGCTGATCACGATCGCGGTGAACGTCATTCATCGTGGCAATTATGTTGCCGATGCGAAGACGATGGCGAAACTGATGCTGGCCCCCGACTCCTTCTCAACCCCCTGATCACGGCTAATGAGGCGGGTCCATTTAAGTCCGATCCGGAGTATATAATGTATTCACGCGATCGGCGACATCCAATGTCTGGTCTGGTGATGTGACAAGGGCAGTGGGAGGGGGAACAGACAGACAGATGAAGAGACGGACGGATGGACACACAGACATGGAGGCGTCCATTATTGTCCATTGTATAACAATGGCCAATTGCGATTGCGGATGTTGTTCAGTTGATATTTTTTTGAGAAGTGAATTTCGACAATCCGTTTTAGAGTTGATTCTTATTATAGTTATTATTGTAGTTGTTATTTAGTTGTAGTTGTTATTTAGTTGTAGTTGTTATTTAGTTGTAGTTGTTATTTAGTTGTAGTTGTTATTTAGTTGTAGTTGTTATTTAGTTGTAGTTGTTATTTAGTTGTAGTTGTTATTTAGTTTAGTTGTTATTTAGTTGTAGTTGTTATTTAGTTGTAGTGTTATTAGTTGTATTGGTTATTTAGTGTGTGTTGTTTTAGTTGTAGTTGTTTTTAGTTGTAGTTGTTTTTAGTTGTAGTTGTTATTTAGTTGTAGTTGTTTTAGTTGTAGTTGTTATTTAGTTGTAGTTGTTATTTAGTTGTAGTTGTTTTTAGTTGTAGTTGTTATTTAGTTGTAGTGTTATTTAGTTGTAGTTGTTATTTTTTGTGTTGTCTTTAGTTGTAGTTGTTATTTCGTTTTGTTGTTATTTTTTTTGTTGTGTTGTTATTTCGTTGTAGTTGTTATTTTGTTTGTAATTTAGTTGTAGTTGTTATTTAGTTGTAGTTGTTATTTTTGTAGTTTTTCTTAGTTGTATTGTTTCGTTGTGTTGTTTATTGTTGTAGTTGTTATTTAGTTGTAGTTGTTATTTAGTTGTAGTTGTTATTTAGTTGTAGTTGTTATTTAGTTGTAGTTGTTATTTAGTTGTAGTTGTTATTTAGTTGTAGTTGTAATTTAGTTGTAGTTGTTATTTAGTTGTAGTTGTTATTTAGTTGTAGTTGTTATTTAGTTGTAGTTGTTATTTAGTTGTAGTTGTTATTTAATTGTAGTTGTTATTTAATTGTAGTTGTTATTTAATTGTAGTTGTTATTTAGTTGTAGTTGTTATTTAGTTGTATTTGTTAATTAGTTGTAGTTGTTATTTAGTTGTAGTTGTTATTTAGTTGTATTTGTTATTTAGTTGTAGTTGTTATTTAGTTGTAGTTCTTGTTGTATAGATTGATGTTATTGTTGTGGTCGCCTGCTATTGTGGATTGTTTTTGTGGTCGACCGTTGTTGTAGATTGTTGTTGAAGCTGCTTCTTTGTCATCATTGTCGGGTTGCTTTAAGTGATCGCGGTCCATTCACAAAGCTCGAGTCGGCTGCAATTGAGACCCGGAGGTGCATCCGGTGCTGGTCGGTTGGGTTCACGGGGAGGGGGGTGGCGGCCTCGGGAGGGAGGGAGGTAGGGAGGAGGTACTTCGCGCTATTGAAAAATGGACCCAGCTCATTGGGTGCGAAGTCAGTGCAGTTAAAAAGAAGATCGAGTCGAAGGAATGGAAGATCGAGTCGAAGGAATGGAAGATCGAGACAGAGAAATTGAAAATCGAGTCAGGGAAATTGAAAATCGAGTCAGGGAAATTGAAAACCGAGTCAGATATATCGAAGTTTGAATCAGAGAAAATGAAATAAAAGTGAGAGAAATTGAAGATAGAGTGAAGGAATTGGAAGATTGAGTTAAAAGAAATTGAAGAACGAGTTATGGAAATGGAAGATCGAGTAAAAGAAATTGAAGATCATGCCCAGTGAAATGGAAAATCGAACCAGAGAAATGAAAGATCGAGTGAATGAAAGATCAATGCGAATGGGAAGGAATGGAAGAACGAAACGAAGAACCAAACGAACTCAATGGACTCGTAATTCTCAGAAGGTGTCTCCAGAGCGACCCACATTCGATTGCGTTTCCATTGCGCATTCATCCGGCCCATCCGTCATCCGGGAACAACCAACGACAACGACTTGAAAGACGTCCCAAAAAAGAGGTCCAGACAGAGAAAGAGGCCCAGACAGAGAAAGAGGCCCAGACAGAGAAAGAGGTCCAGACAGAGAAAGAGGCCCAGACAGAGAAAAAGGCCGAAACAGTGACAGAGGAGGAAGGTTCGGAAGGATTGGGCAACAAACGAATGACTGATGACTGTGTGGAAGATGAGGAGTGAATGGAAACAAATGAAAAGAGAATCCTTTCTGTAGCTGAAAGCAGCAGAAAATTGGCAAAAAATGACGGAGGCTGCAATGAAAAGATTGAGAGAGATCGAATGAAAGAATGATAGAACGAAAGAGTGATCGAACGAAAGAGTGATAGAAGGAGAGAGAGTGATCGAACGAGGGAGAGTGAGTGAGTGAAAGAAAAGTCGTCGCCAAACAGCGGGGTGCGGGTCGCTTCGACCGAGTCAATTATTGCCGAATCCATTTGTTCCTCCCTCTCCCAAAATGGATCCATTCATCGGACTTTCTCTCTCTCCATTGCGATTGCTTTCTCCTCGAGTCGTAGAAAGAATGAGAAGAACTCTGGGTTATTCTTCCTCCCGCTGTCTCTGTTGCCGCCCACTCCATCCCCTTCGAATCGAGAACTCATCGTCATCATCATTTCGCTGTTAGGCTCGAACATCATCCATATTTTTTGTGCAATTTGATGAATCGCTCCGGCACAACGGAAACTATTATTCTCACTTCATGTCCGGGACGCAAATCCATCTTGTGCCGACGTCTTCCAAGTCGAAAACACAAGTCCTTCGTGGCTCTTGCGAAATCGAAATCGAACGGTGGAAAGACGGATGGACGGAGGGACGGACGGTCGGACGAATGGACAGACGGACGGATAGACGAACTGTTGGTAGGGTAGGGAGAGATAGATATGCTAGGGATTTGGCCGGGACACTCCGTTGAATACAAGTTATGACGGAGGCGCAACCCTTAATTTGGTCTACGGGGAGACAACACAAGAAGAAGTGGGCCATTGTTTCGCCCCAGCATCCTCACATCCTCCCACATATTCGATGTTCATTAATAACTAATATCCTGCGGCCCTCGGTGACCGAACCGAGCGACCATTCGTCTGTCCGTCTCTCTGTCCGTCCCTCTGTCCTTCTCTCTGTCTGTCTGTCCTTCCGTCCGTCTTTCCGGTTTCTTCCATTTCGATTTATGTGACCACATATGAGTCTTCCATCATCTCGAATTGTTTGCGGCCGGTGCTTCCTTCGCATCCACCTTTGCAGGATGAAGAGATCGACGAATGGACAGAAGGACGAAAGGAGGGAAGGACAGACGTTTGGACAGACGAATGCCGGAAGTCGGTCGGCCATTAAAGTTTACAATACTTTGTTTTTGCCCCTGTTTCTCTTTCGGCCGAAACGAAGCAAAAGTTCCGAAATGAACTCAAACCACAAGAATCCATATATTTTTGGGATGAAGGGGGCGGAGTTCTTGGCACGAACTTTGCATCCTTGTTGGTCCAGTTGTTGTTGTTGTTGTTGTTGCTGTTGTTGTTGCCACTATGACTGATTCATCACTTCGCTGTCGTCTGTCGTCCGGCGTGAGGATATCGGTCAAATGTGGCAACGCTCGCGTGGCGTTTAACAGCGATTTGTTGTTTCTGCTAATTGGAGGAAGCGAACGAGTCCCACGGAATCAAGTGTTTATTTTGCTCTCCGATGTTTCTTCTTCTTTGTGGATGAGAGGAGGTAGTGAACAGAATGAGAGAAGGACGAAGGAATCGGAAGCTCCATGGATTATGCTGTGTGACGATGTGTTCTTCAATGTGGAAGGATGATTTGATGGATGTCTGATGGATGGATTCCCCACAGGGCAGTGGAGCCCACAGCCCATGGATCGGTGAGTGAGCGGAACTTTTGAAGGTCACTAGAGTAGTTTGGGTAAATAAGGAGGAGGAGAAGGAGAAGGAGAAGGAGGGAGAGGAGGAGAAGGGGGAGGAAAACTGGAGAAGTTTCATATCGGCAGTTTCAGAGGAGAACTATGAACTATTTTTCAAACATTATTTTGGAGGATTCAATGCTAGTATTTCGATTTAAGGTGGAATATTGAATTGAGATTTATGTTGATTTTCTTAACTGATGACAATTTCTGAAATTTAAGTATTAAAAACTAATTTTTAGACTACATTTTAAGCTGTTAAATTGCATTTTGTTCAAATTTCTCATATCATAATTTATATTTTGTAAAAATTAAATTAAATTTTGTGAAAATTAAATTAAATTTTGTGAAAATTAAATTAAATTTTGTGCAAAATTAATTTAAATTTTGTAAGAATTAAATTAAATTTTGTAAAAATTATTTTAAATTTTGTAAAAATTAATTAAATTGTGAAATTTAATTAAATTTGTGAAATAATTTTGTAAAAAATTAATTTTGTGAAATTAAATAAATTTGTAAAATTAAATTAATTTTGTGAAATTAATTACATTTGTGAATGTTTGCAATTCCCTTAAATAATTTGTAATTTTGTGAATTATTAATTTTGTGAAAAAAATTTTGTCATATTTTTTTAGGAAAATCTTTCTTTTTTGGATTCTCATTCTTGCAGTTTCATTGTAAATTTCGAAATATAAATTTTTCTTTCATTGCAACGGCGGCACGGCGGCAACGGCTAAATCGATGGCCATCGACGTTTATCGATTAAACTCCGCCCCTCGACGCGAAGAACACCACGATAACAAAAACAACAATCGCTCACACACTCACTCACACACATGACAAACAAATAATAACAGCTTCTGACACAAACTGTCAAAATAAAATTAATGACAGCGACGCGAAAGAGTTCGATCCACAAATGGAAGCAAAGAGTTGCTGTCGTTCTCTCTCTCGCTCTCGCCTTCACCTTCAACCGACTGTCGCCCTCTCGTTCTCCCTCTCACATGAGTCCACGACACACATGTGTTCGATGGATGCGAGAGAGCGATGTCTGTCCGTCCCTCTGTCTGTCAATTCGTCCGTGGGGAGCCTTTCGCCATTCTCTCGCTCTCTCCTTTGCTTCACTTTCTCGCTCTCTCCTTTGCTTCACTTTCTCGCTCTCTCCTTTGCTTCACTTTCACTTTTATCGACAGCGCTCTCGCAGCTCGCACTCTTTTTCCCTTTTCTCTCTCTCTTTTTTCTTTCACTCTCGCTCTCTTTTTCCGACGCTCTGCGAAAGGGGAAAATCCGTGTGCGCTCAATCCTTTGAGCACTCATTTCCTCCTGTCACTCTCTCTCTCTCACTCAAACGAGCTCAACACTTTCACTCAAAGGAGTTGCATATGTGTGACGGCGGGGAAACGCATCAAGCACTCGCTCGCTCGCTCGCTCTCACTCAATCACTCACTCACGCAGAAGGGGTGAGATGCTGACGAAGCTCTCTCTTCGGCGCCGGCACGAAGAGCATGAGAGCGCCAACTGGGCGAGCGCTGGAGCGAGAGCAAGCGATGTCAATGGCCGTGACGATGACGATGACGACGACGACGCGACGTCGGTGGCGTTCGCGCACACACATAACTGTAAATATGCGATGTCTGCTGCGTGGCGAGAGCCAGACGAGACGCCATTAAAAGGGTTAACATGGCGCTCGGGCGAGGGCGGGCGCACCTTGGGTGAGTCAGTATGAGTGTGTGTGTGTGTGTGTGTATGTGTGCGTATGTGAGCTTCGCCCGCTCCACCCACATTCGGCTTCGTGCTTCGGCAAATGGCGGGACGTCGATGGCGGCGGCGAAGACGACGACGGCGACGGAGGAGGCCGCTGAGAGCGAAAGTGTTAAACGAAGCACATGCGTCAGACCAATAACAAGAACAATAACAATAGCAACAACAATGAAAACAAAAACAACAACAAGTCGATTGAATCGCATGTACACAAAACGATGATGAAGAAGAAGAAGACGATGAAGAAGAAGAAGACGATGATGAAGAAGAAGAGTTCTAACGGGAGGGGGACTGAAGGGGGTGTGGCAATAGCAACAGTGGCGCTTGTTAAATGGGCGGCCATATTTTTTTGACAGCGACGTCAAAAGTGATTCGAATGTTGTCTTTTGTCGTTACTAATGTTATTGCTAGTCGTTATTGTGTGCAGAGAGAGAGAGAGAGAGAGTTGCCATATTGTGTGGAAATCGTGAATAGAGATTTTTCTCATTAATTAACTTTCTCACTCACCTCTTGTCAGAAGAAAAGGAATTTTTAGGAAAAAATTTAATAATTTTATCGGAGCGATTTTATGATTTTTTCAAGATTTCATGAATTTTTCAAGATTTCATAAAATTTTCAAGATTTCATACATTTTTCAAGATTTCATGAATTTTTCAAAATTTCATGCATTTTACTATAAATTCCAAACCGATTTATCTAATTTTTTCAAGATTTAATTAATTTTTCACATTTTCATAAATTTTTTAAGATTTCAGGAATTTTTCAAGAATTCATAAATTTTTCAAGATTTCATACATTTTTCAAGATTTCATAAATTTTTTAAGATTTCAGGAATTTTTCAAGAATTCATAAATTTTTCAAGATTTCATGAATGTTTCAAAATTTTATGAAATTTTCTATAAATTCCAAACCGATTTTATAAATTTTTCAAGATTTCATGAGTTTCTCAAGATTTCAGGAATTTTTTCAAGATATTATAAATTTTTCAAAAATTCATGAATTTTTCAAGAATTCATAAATGTTTCAAGAATTCATAAATTTTGCAAGATTTTATGAATTTTTCAGAATTTCATAAATTGTTCAAGATTTCAGGAATTTTTCAAAATTTCTTGAATATTTCAAGATTTCAGAAATTTTTCAAGAATTTATAATTTCTTCAAGATTTCAAGAACTTTTCAAGATTTCATGAGTTTTTTCAAGATTTTATAAATTTGTCAAGATTACATAAATTTTTTATCATTTCATAAATTTTCAAGAACTTTTCAAGATTTCATAAATTTTTTTTAAGATTTCACGAACTTTTAGACAGATTCCCGTCGATCTGGCAACCCCTGCCGGAAGGTGGACTTTTGTTTACAAATGTGGGGCGTTCGTGTGTGTGGAGAACACTCTCTCTGTTTGTGTGGAGAAATCTTTTTGTGTGTGGAGCATTCTCTCTCTCTCTGTGAGTGTGTGTGTATCTGTGGCATCAGGTGGAGGCACCGAGAACGAGACGTGGAGCCATCGAGTGAAAGTCCTCGTTAACCCGTGCCAGACCCCACTCCCTCCCTCCCTCCATCCCCCAATTGGGCGGGGGACCCATGTGAGCACATGGATCGACTCGTGTGTGTGTATGTATTCATGTGTGCGTGTGTGTGAGTGGCGCGCATTTGGCTTTAATTGATGAGCAGCCACTGGGGATTCCCTTTATTTTAGCGAGCTCTCTTTCTTCTTCCCCCTTCCGCCACCTTTCGCCGATTGTTTACGCTCGTCTTCTATCGTTCTTTCTCTCTCTCTTCGCCTCTCGTTTATCGATTTCCTTGAAGCCACCCTTTGACGGAGGTCTTCGCACTTTAAGAGAACGAGTTTGAGGCTTACAATGGAAGAATTTTCATCGATTCAATTTTCATAAATTCTCCGATTGAATTTTGATAAATTTTTCGATTAAATTTTCATAAATTTTTCGATTGAATTTTCATAAATTTTTCGATTGAATTTTCATAAGTTTTTCGAATTTTCATTCGTCGATTCTTTTTCATGAATTATTATTTCAATGAACGAATTTGCTTCGATTCAATTTTCATCGAATGGACGAATTTTCTTCGATTCAATTTTCATAAATTTTTCGATTGAATTTTCATCAATTTTTCGAATTTTCTTTCGTCGTTTCATTTTTATTAATTATTTTTTTAATGAACGAATTTTCTTCGATTCAATTTTCATAAATTTTTCTATGCAATTTTCATTAATTTTTGGATTAAATTTTCATCAATTTTTCGATTGAATTTTCATCAATTTTTCGATTAAATTTTCATCAATTTTTCGAATTTTCTTTTGTCGATTCATTTTTATAAATTATTTCTTCGAATAAATTTTCATCGAATGAAGGAATTTTCTTAACATGTCACAATATGAAATAACTTCCTGTTCATATCCTTTTTCCAGGATTCCTCCCCCTTACCCCGGGACCCTTCGAGTCCTCAAGTCATCCATCAATCGAATTGAATCGAATTGAAATGAATCGAATTGTCCCAGACAAACAAATTCCAATCCACTTCGACAAAAGGATTATTTCTCCGACCTAAAACTGAAACCGAGGCGGAACCTGAGCCGGAGTCCGGAGTTCAACATGTTGCAATATTTTCTCATGCAGCAGGACGACTTCGAAAGGATTACGAGAACCCTTTGACCGAAGGAACAACCTGACAATAAGAGACGGAGACAAAGTGAAGGTGCAGGATCATTGATCCTTTTTCCAGGATGATTATCGTTTTCAACTCGATCACAAAAGGGTCTCGGTCTCGGTCGCAAAAGGGTCGTCGAATGGTTGTCGCAGCAAAAAAAAGGGTGCGGCGAGGAAATCCACAACCATAACAAATCCTTTTTGCTGCAGGTCGCCGGGGAAACGAAAGGATCTCGTCGAAAGGCGAGTCATGTGACTTTTCAGTCGTCTCTCTGTCCTCATGTCATTTTAGTACGGTGGCAATTTGCCAGCGAGGATCAGAGGATCCTTCCATAATTTGTTTTCACAAATAATTACGATGATGATTGGGCGAAAAGGGATGGGATTTTGCGATTTCTTCGTCTGTCCCGGGGGGAGGAGGTGAAGAAGGAGTAGAAGGAGGAGGAGAAGGAGTAGAAGAAGGAGTAGAAGAAGGAGGAAGAAGGAGGAGGAGAAGGAGTAGAAGAAGGAGTAGAAGAAGGAGGAAGAAGGAGGAGGAGAAGGAGTAGAAGGAGTAGAAGAAGGAGTAGAAGAAGGAGGAGAAGAAGAAGGAGAAGAAGGAGTAGAAGAAGGAGGTGATCGTGGAAAAAGGATAATAACAGGAAATTACTTCATAATGTGCCATGTTAAGAAAATTCGTTAATTCAATGAAAATTTTTACAAAGAAAATTCGTTCATTCGATGAAAATTTAATCGAAGAAAGTTCGCTCCAGCTCGATGCAAATTAAATTGAAGAAAATTCTTTGCTTCGATGAAAATTTTGTCGAAGAAAATTCGTTCATTCGATGAAAATTAAATTGAAGAAAATTCGTTCATTCGATGAAAATTTTGTCGTAGAAAATTCGTTCATTCGATGAAAATTGAATCTAAGAAAATTCGTTAATTAAAAAAAATTAGTTCCCACACTTGCCGTAAATCGAGGCGACTCCGATCGAGTCCTTTTCGATGTCTTCTCCTTCGATCGTGTCCTTTGCGATGTCTTCTCCTTCGATCGTATTCTTTTTAATGCCTTCTCTCCTCTTCTCACAAGGACATGTGATACTCGAGCACCTCCGACTCCTCCGACTCCTCCTCCGATCGATCGCTCGATCAGCGAAAGTGATCGCGAAATTCGATCGCGTTGTCCGGTGTTTTGTTTGCGGTCTCCCGCAGCAGCCACCGGACCCCGCCTCCACGGCTCATCTTACACCGAGAAAGTGAAAGGTGAAAAATTGAAATTGGAAATTGTGGAAACGACAAGAAATTCCACAATAGACAGAAATTCGAATAGAGAGAAATTCGAATAGAGAGAAATTCGAATAGAGAGAAATTCGAATAGAGAGAAATTCGAATAGAGAGAAATTCGAATAGAGAGAAATTCGAATAGAGAGAAATTCCAATAGACAGAAATTCGAATAGAGAGAAATTCGAATAGAGAGAAATTCGAATAGAGAGAAATTCGAATAGACAGAAATTCGAATAGACAGAAATTCCAACAGACAGAAATTCCAATAGACAGACAGAAAGACAGACAGAAAGACAGACAGACAGAGAAGCAGGAAACAGCACACGAACACCAGACCATTAAAAGGATTTCACCATCGATTGCATGTTTGCTCGCCACTTGAGGTGCATCCGCAGACCTCAATCGTGAATCGTTCGTCGTCGTCTCCTTGGGATTTCTGGGTTAGCAGGTCTCCGAGTCCTTTTGTTGTCGTTTCACAGGACGCGTCCTCGGTGTAACACGAGGAGCTCCTGTTTCCATCAACGAGAGAGAGAGAGAGAGTGAAAATAAATTTCCTTCATAATATTTGCGCATCGCCTGAATGAATCGAGCGTGGGCTCCTTGTGGTCGATCTTCAGGGACAAACAAGTGTTTTGCATCAGGGATCGGGGTCGATCTGCAAAAATAAATGTTTTGCATCAGAGTTCGTGGACGGCAGGACACAAATGGACCCAAGGATCTCACTCTCCGATGCCCTCACGATGAACGTTTTGAGTTCTTCCTCGAGGTCCCTCCTTCACCTGTAACATTGGTGATCCAGAGGCCAACTTGAGTTCGACATTGAAACGCCTTCACACGAAAAAATCCACCCCCCCCCCCCCCCCAACAAGAGAAATCCGCGGCATCCCAAATAACCTTGCTTACCCCGAAATCTCACCAGCGATTGTCGAATTATCGCCGAGCTGCACTCTTTCGCCTTCGAGTTATCAGGTTCCGCGGGTTTTCGAAAATCTCTTAAAATAAACAGCATCGACTTCAGCTTCTTCTCTTCAGCCCCCCCGCCTCCGCCTTCGCCACGAATTCAGCTGCATAAACAGATCAATAAAACGTTTGAGTGAATTTATAATTATAATTTGCAAACTTGTGGAGTCGTCGATGCAAATTTAATTTAATCACTCCTTCGCGACAATCGCCGACCCGCGACATTCGAGGCGCCGTCGTCGCTGAGAGTGGGGGCGGGGAAAGAGTAGGGGCAGAAGGGCGGGAGATAAGCGGAGGAAAGAGTGGGCATGTTGAGTATTTTGGCAAACAAACCGAACACGATTCGATTGTCAACGCATTCGAGGCTGCTGCTGCTGCTGCTGATAACCCGATGGCGGCGTCAACGAAAACAGACAGAGGCGACGACGATGGATCGATGGATCGAGTGGTGGAAGGAAGGAAGGAAGGGTCTCCTTGTGGCCGATCGAGCAAAGGGACGAGTGAAGGGATCCCGAAGTGAAAGGACAATCGATCGAAAGGAATTACTAACCACAAGTAGTCATAGGGGAAGTAGATCGAGAAAGAGTCGTAGTTTAAAAACGAGGAAAGACCCAAGCGAAGGATTGATAAAGATGTCTCATAGGAACAGGATGCATAAGTCAAGACAAGGTAGAGTCAAGACAAGGCACAATC
The DNA here is from genome assembly GCA_017309665.1 of Coelopa frigida. Lineage (NCBI taxonomy): Eukaryota > Metazoa > Arthropoda > Insecta > Diptera > Coelopidae > Coelopa > Coelopa frigida. Next base: position 5,599,245 of record CM029562.1, read on the forward strand.
AAGCCAAAGTCAAACCAAAGACAAGCCAAGACACGAGACACGAACAGATAAAGGCTTGACCAAGAGACCGCAGGAAGCCACCTTCAATTAGTCGGACGATCGAAGACACAAGAGAACGGAATGAGAAAAGACGAAGGAACGAAGAAACGGAGGAGCGTCTAAGTGAACAGTGAAATGAACAATCGGACAGACAGACAGACAGACAGACATACAGACAGACAGACAAACATATAGTCAAACAGTGAGATATTCAACAGAGAGACAGACAGACAGATCGCTTGGATGGAGACAAAAGGACAGACGAACTCTCCACGCTGATTGCGAGCGAAAGTGAAGTGCATTTCCGGAATTATTTGCATCGCGAGCCCACAACTTATCAGCGTACGACAGTGAATGTGAAATGAACGACAGCGGGTCAGACAGTCGTAGACTTATTGTCAATAAATTGACGCCAATATATTGTTTGGATTGTGAGACGGACAATGATGACGACACAAGTTGGGGGAGGAGGAGGAGGAGGAGGAGGGTTTTAACTTAGAGTTCGGAAAGTAAAACAAATCGCGATGACCTCTGGAATCCCTCTTGGGTCTGGGTGATTATTCGGTCAGTTGCCCCCTTCACACGACTTATTTATGGGCCAGGTAATGTCGGATTCTGAGGGGAAACGGAGGTCGCAGGGGGCGGAGGACGCAGGGGGCCGGGGACGCAGGGGGCGGGGCTGCACTTGAGAACCGCCTGCTGCCCTTGCTTATCTCTATTTGGAGACAATGTTTGGCCAAGCGATCGCAGTGGACTCAGCTTATCGTTGATTCGTGGAAGTAGCAGCAACGACAAACGACGACAGCGACGACGACAGCGACGACGATGAAGGCGGCGGCGGCGAGCCTTTGATGGGTCAGGGTCAGCGGAATAGTTTGCCGAACGATGGGTTGAGGGTCGATTAAAGAGGGGAGGGAGAAAGACAAATTGAGAAGGGGACTGGGGGAAGGCAATCAAATAGAGAGAGGGGAGAGACAGAGATAATCAAGTAGAGAAGAGAGAGAGAGAGATAATCGAGTAGAGAAGAGAGAGAGAGAGATAATCGAGTAGAGAAGAAAAAGAGAGAGACAATCGAATAGAGTTGGAATTCTAAGCGGGAGTTCTATGATGAAGAAAGTCGAAGATGAAGAAAGGCGAAGATGCAGAAAGTCGAAGATGAAGAAAGTCGAAGATGACGAAAGTCGAAGATGACGAAAGTCGAAGATGAAGTAAGTCGATGATGAAGAAAGTCGATGAAAGAAGATGACGAAAGTCGAAGATGAAGAAAGTCGAAGATGAAGAAAGTCGAAGATGAAGAAAGTCGAAGATGAAGAAAGTTCAAGATGAAGAAAGTCGAAGATGAAGAAAGTCGAAGATGCAGAAAGTCGAAGATGAAGAAAGTCGAAGATGAAGAAGTTTTTCTCCACCTAAAGACATAGATCAAGGACTTCCATCCTACTTCTTCGCTACTTCTTCCCCCACTTCTGTCCCTTTGGCACATTGATTTAGCCTTCGATTTTTTCTATCGATCACGGCGAATCATCGATGCATCGTCCATCTTCGAGTGGCCGCAAAAGGATCTTGAATGGACCACGATCTCAAGGACCTCGATCTCAAGGACTTCCGCTCGGCCCAATCGAGAATAGTCCGGCTCGATAGAAAACCGCCCCAAAAATTTCACGGCCTTCGGAAGGTTCTCTCTCGATCACTAAGGATCTCTCGATTACGAAGGATCTCTCGATCACTAAGGATCTCTCGATTACGAAGGATCTCTCGATCGCGATACGATCGCAATTATCGCCGACTCCGACTCAGCAGATCCTCAAAGGATTCACGCTTGAGCGGCGCATTAGGATGCAATTCGCGCCACTGACCAACGGTGGAGAGAAAAATCCGATATGGATCCAGAGCAAGGTCCGATCAGGTAATTGCAACGCCTCCTTGAGCGTTTTGGGTTTGGTCAGCGGCGCACGAAGATTGATTACAAAAGGATGCAGGAAACGATGGAGTGGCCTGGGATCGATCCCGAGTTACTTTTTGCATGCGTAATCATGAGAATGGGAATGAGGAATGGGAATGAGAAGTGGAATGAGAATCGGAATCTGAATTGGAATGAGAATCGGTGGAAATTATGTGAATCGGTCGAATGCAACATTGTGCGCCGACAATCGTTGTGTTGGGTCATCCTGGCAACAGAAGCAACAGCAGCAACAGAAGGACACGCACAAAGGATTCCCGCACAGAAAAGGTTCACCACGGATTTCGCTTTTGTGTTCGGCAATATTTTCACACATTCCTACGCAAACACATACGAACACATTTGTTCTTTTGGCTCATCCTTTCCCCCTCCCCAGAGATTCTTTCTTCCTTTCTTCCACATCCTTTCTCCATCCCCAGAGATCCTTTCTACTTCTCTCCTCCCCAAGTTCCTTTCTCCATCCTTCGTCATCCTTTCTCCACCCCTTGTCGATATTATCCTTTCAATTTCATGCAGTTTCCCATGCAGCACCGACATCGGCGTCGGAACCCTCGGGATCCTTTCTTCCCGCACACATGGCCACACTTGCCATCATCGTTTCGCATCGACTCGCAGCGAACCTTGCGTAGCATTGACAAGTGACAGCGCAGCCAAAGGATTGCAGGTGGCGGAATCGTCATGGAGAGTCCTTCGGGTCGGGTCTGTGGACAGTGTTGAGAAGGCGAGGATTGAGGACGAGGTTTGAGGATGGCGAAATCCCGATGCGATGTTTGTGACTCGGCGAGATTTTCATTTCGGCACCGAGTTTGTTGAGGCGAAAGTGAAAGCGACGATCCCGAACGACGATCGACTTGAGCGTGGGAATGCGTGGAAAAATTCTGTGGAAAGTCAGGGATTTCGCAATGATTGAATGACGACTATTTGAGGAATGATTGAATGACGACTATTTGAGGAACGATTGAATGACGACTATTTGTGGAATGATTGAATGACGACTATTTGAGGAACGATTGAATGACGTTCATTGGAGGAACCTGTGAATGCAAATGCTCTCCAACAGGATGCTGATTTGAAGGACATCCAGACACTTGTTTGTTTCGGTCGGTCCTCGGTGAAGATGCAGCTGTCTTTGTTCTGACCTTTACCACGATTCGCTCATGTTGCGCCACCGGACACTCAAGGAAATTCAAGTCCAGAGGAATCCTCCTCCCACTCAACTTCCCCAGATTCGACCGTTGGTGACCTGACAGAGGACAACAGGTGACAGATTCCTGGACCAACGTTTGCCTCCCTCAACCGCAGGATGTTTGGCTAGAGACCAAGTTGTTTGATGGACCACGTTGTTTAATCGACAACGTTGTTTGATCGAAAACGTTCTTTGATCGACCACGAAGTTGTTTGATCCACCACATTGTTTGATCATCTACAGCTGGCATCCTCCGACGATCGTCGTAGATCGTTGAAGATCGACCTCAATCTCTCGAAGATCGAGGTTTAAGTTTTATCTACTTAATGACGCCTGCGTAACACGTCGTGCACGTGTCTCCAACCCTCAGTTTCAAACTCTAGGATCTCCTTCTCTCTCTCTCTCTCAAACTCTAGGATCCCTTCCTCTCATTCAATTCCCGGATCCCCTCTTCTCACTCTCAACCTCTTGGATCCCCTCCTCTCACGCTCACTCAACCTCTCTCACTCCCTCTAGAAACCCCTCATTTCACTCTCCATCTCGATTCTCCCTCTCCTCTTTCAGTTGAGATCTAAAAAATCACATCACTTCAACACCAGCAGCTGCCTCTTATCACGACAGTTGAAAGGGAGAGGGAGGAGAAGAGAGGGAGAGGTAGGAGAAGAGAGAGATTTCGTAGATAAAGTTGCAGTTCCAAAATGTGGCCACCTCTTGACCCCGCAGCGAGGGGGGCGACACAAGCAACAGATGCAAAGAGAGAAAACTCCACCGTTTGTCGTTGATCCTGGTTTTGTTATTTTTATCTACCTTTTAATTCTCCCCCTCCCTGGTCTTAGACTTAGAAATTAGAGAATCTTCTACCACACTTATACCACGTGACTAATCCAGGACTCGATGCCTCCAAAGGTGATTCACGATCTTCGAGGGTTTTGCTTCGAAGACGACTTTCCTTCGAAGACGACTTTCCTTCGAAGACGACTTTCCCTCGAGACGACGACGTTTCGAAGACGACTTTCCTTCGTAGACTTATCTTCTTTGAATATTCTACTACATAGCTCCATCGAAATGACGCCTCAATCCTGCCGATATCCTTTATTGCACGCAGACACAGGATGTGGGCGAAGGATGTGCGCGTAGGATATAAACCGCGTAACGCCATCGTCAACCGAGCGAAGGAGCCGACACATGGATAACAAGGACGAGGACGAGGACTACGTGTATGATAACAAGAACAACAAACGGCAATGAAATTGACAAGGATAAGAGAGAAAGTAGGATGAAGAAAGCAGGATGAAGAAAGTAGGATGAAGAAAGTAGGATGAAGAAAGTAGGATGAAGAACAACAATAAAATAGAGAGAGAGAGGAGTAGGAAAAACAACAATAAAATAGAGAGAGGAGTAGGAAAAACAACTATAAAATAGAGAGAGAGGAGTAGGAAAAACAACAATAAAGTAGAGAGAGAGGAGTAGGAAAAACAACAATAAAGTAGAGAGAGGAGTAGGAAAAACAACAATAAAAGAGAGAGAGAGAGGAGTAGGAAAAACAACAATAAAATAGAGAGAGAGGAGTAGGAAAAACAACAATAAAAAAAAAGAGACCGAACAACAAGAGAGGAAATCGGATGTCACCAACAAAAATAAAAAACAAAAAAAAAATAAAAAAAACAACACTTTAATAACATTTTGCGGAAGCCGCTGCATCATTTGTCGTCGTCGTCATCGTCTTAAGAGGAGCATAAAAAACACATTCGAATCCTGGGCCATTCACACGCATTCTTGAGGATGCAATGATTTACGCGCCGCTCATTTGTCGTTGGCATCAGAAGGATGCCGGCAGCAACAACAAGGGGAACAACGACACCAACAACAAGCCAAACTACCGACCACTATCACAAGAAGTGAGTGGAAGTGAGGTGGCGAGGGGGGGGGGGGGGGCTGACAAAAACAACAAACGACGGCCACTAATTTTGACGCCAGGATGAGCGCGAATGTGTCGATGTTGTCAAATCCGGATACGAGGATATGGCAAGGACAACAGGATGAAGATGAAAATGTGAACGCGAACGATTCTATTGCGTGGTGAGTGTTGTTGTTGTTCTTATTGTTGTTGTTGTTGAAGGATGGACGAGGACATGAGACATGAGTGCAAGTGTAAGCAAAATGTGAGCATAAAAAAGGAATCCTCGAAGGATAACCAGGACATGGGCCCGCTAATGCCTGCAGTTGATTGCATTTTTATGGGACACTTTGACCGCTGACACGAAGGAAGACCAAGGATGCGTGGATGAGGGCAAGGGGCGGGGGGGAGGGAGTGAACACTTAGCGGACACTAGAGCCGTAAACCGATATCCTTCTGCGACATGTGTGTGAGTGTGTTTGTGTGTGGACTCCCATTTGATTCCGTTTCGTTTTATTTTCGTTGGCTTCATTTCGAGGACTTCCGCCGACCTTTCTTTATTCCTTTCTCATTCCTTCCTCATTCCTCACTACGGACTTTCCTTCCTCTATCCTCCTTTTATTCCTTCTCTTCCTCCTATCCTTCTCCTCTCACACATTTCTTTATCCTTCCCTCCACTCCCCCCCCCCACACGCTAATCCTCTCCACTGTCCGGCGCTAAAGCGGCTTCTTTGACGGCTTCTTTCTGAACGTCGAAAGTCTTCGATTTGCATTTGAAGTGCGGCATAAAAAGTGTTGGGCGGCGTCAGCAGATCCGGCCGCAGCAACGACGACGACTCCATGGACGTGACAAGAACCTTGTTAAGGACACTCGAAGCCGTCGCCGACGTCGCCACCGGACCCGGTCTCAAGGGGTTTCCACCAGACTCTCTGTGAAAGTGCGAATGAGGTCCTTGAGAAGGATCTTAAACTGTCGGTTTTATCTACTTCCGGACTTTTGATCCTCAGTCAAGGGCTACCGAAAGGACTCGCGATCGATCTCAACTATTTCTTCCCACATTTGTTAAAGAAAAGACTCGAATCGAAATTATAATCCCACTATAATGAAGGTTATGGAAGGCGACACGATCTTTCACGATCGCTTGCTACCGATTGACAATCGATGGACAAGAATCTTCTGCGATTGTCTCAAGTGTTCGGTCAGGTTGTTGAGATCGGTTCTCAATCAGATTGTGATCGGTTCTCAATCCGGTTGAGTTCGTATGCTCGAGCGGAAGGATCGTCGTCTGATTGCGATCTCGAATGTGATTCTTCATTCATTCATTCATTCATTCGGTGCTCAATTGGCGTTCGGGACTCGGCACTAACTCAATCAAGCAGTTGACATTTGGCTCCACTGTCCTCGCACAGACCTGAGACCTGTGCGATCAATGAGGATCATGTGACCGATGCTATCGATCGACTTGATCTTGGTGCTACCATTCATGATCTGTGCTCACCTTCGCCTTGGTTCACCTTCGCATCGGTGATCCTTCGCCTACGATTCACCTTCGCCTTGGTTCACCTTATCATTGATTCACCTTCGCATCGATTCTCTCTCGCCTCGTTTCACCTTCGCCTACGATTCACCTTCGCTTCTGTTCTATTTTCTGCGACAGTCCTTTCGCTGTCCTAGCGATAGCGATCGCTTCCCACACCGAACTCAAAAGACGTCTCAGCCCCACACACGATGAGGTCGAAAATGTTTTTCAATGTCGAGGACGAAAATGATTTTCACCATCGTCCATACCTGCGACGATTCCTTTCGTAGATCGAGATCGAAACGAATGATTGAGAGCTTGACGTCTTCGACTCAATTTACGAGATGTCAACGCTGCAAAAAAAAAACCATGCAAAAATCTACACGAAACCAGGATGCAACGAAATCTCCTACACAAAAGGCGTCTTTCTTCCTCTTCGGAGGAGGAGAGAGAGAGAGAGTGAGAGGGAGGGAGTGTGAAAGGGAGATCGATAGTAAGAGGAAGCGGGATATCGATAGTAAGAAAGAGGGAGCGGGGGCGAAGCGGATGGGATAAGAAGAACCTGCCACCAGGTAGTAGTTAGTCATCGAGATAATGAACCACAAAAATCTCGGACACGACTGCGATCATCTTCTCAAATGTTGGATGATCTGATCTTGCGTCGTCTTTCGTCCTTCTGTCTGTCCGTCTGTCCATCCATCCATCCGTTCGTCCTTTGTCTCCAGCGAACGACACATTGTTCCCATTTTCGCAAGGTTGCATCCTCAACGAGCATCCTTTTCCGGCCATCCGCATCATCATTGTCCCTCGGCCCTTTGGAGAGAGGATTTCAGCAGCGGAGGATTTCGAGAGATTTCGCAACATGGTCAACGGCTTCCAAGTGGTCGCCGTGAGATGCATGAGTGAAGGCGATGGTCCTGACAATGGAATTCAGCGGCGGCGGCGGCGTCTTTTGAGAGGGATTCATGGCGATCATGTGGCCGGGTTTCTAGTTTCCATGGACTCTTGAGGCTCGAGATTCTCTTGGTCACCCTGTTTCGATGTCCGTCCGTCCGTCCGTCCGGCTCGTCGGCTTAGAAACCATAAACGACCGATGAGAAGAATCGTCAGAGCTGCAATGGACAAAGCAGTGGACAGACAGGAGGAGGGGGAAGAGGAGGAGGATGAAAAAGAGTAGGAGGATGAAAATAAGAGTAGGAGGATGAAAATAAGATGGAAAATAAGAGGAGGAGTAGGAAAAAATAAGGACGTAGAGTAGGAGTTTCATCGTCCTCTCGACTCTTTGTGGCCTCCGAAAGGATGTGCAATGTTGCGCAAGCAAAAGGATTTCGGCTTCTTAAATGCGAACGAATTGCACCAGAGTCCTTCAACCAAACTCTCTCGATGGGATTTCCAGGACTCTCAAAGGAAACTGCACGGGGTTTCGGGGAGAAAATAGAGTTTTCAAGGTCGCATGAGTCCTGAAGGTTGGATGCTGTGAGGATGCGGAGGAAGGAGAGGTTCAGGCTTCGCTCCGGGGTTCACGTTGAAACACGACACTTGGGTGATGAAAACAAAACCGCGGGCGCGATTTTATGGATGAAAGTGAAAGGAAGCTAGAGAGTGAAGGACGAGAGAGGGAGAGTGAGAGTGAAAGGACGAGATAGGGAGTGAAAAGACCAGCAAGAGAGTGAAAGGACGATAGAGTGAGAGAGTGAAAGCGCTGACTCCCATGCGTCGATCCATTTCCGGGGTCCTCGAGAACGGCGTCCGCGAAACGAATCGAATCAAGAGAAGAACTCGATATGCGGTCCGATTGCGAACCGCACGCACAATAGATCGACAGGGGCAGGAGGAGAAAGGAAACCACGCCTTCCCCTTTGACAGCGTCGGGGGAAAAAAAAGTGAAAATCGACACAAAAACAACACAAAATCGACCCAAAATCGAATTCAAATTCCATCAGAGCGAGAGGGTGGGGGAGAGGGAGAGTGAATGAGGGAGAGAGAATAAAGAGTGAATGAGGGAGAGAGAATGAAGAGTGAATGAGGGAGAGAGAATGAGGGAGAGTAAATGAGGCAGGTAAAGAAGTTAGTGGTTGGAGTGAAGTAGTGAAAGCGAAATCGTGGCCGGAAATCGAAATCGGAAACAGCGAGAACGGAAATTAATGACAGGGTTCTCGTGTTGCAGGCGCAACGAGGGGGGGGAGGGGCGTGGCATCGCGACCGCAGCGGAACCGACGTCGCCATCATTCGGCCTCTGCCTTCGGCTTCTCCGTCTCGTCTCTCGATCTCTGGCTCCGGCTTCTGTCCGTCCTCACTTGGGGTCTGTCCGTCCTCACTTGGGGTCTGTCCGTCCTCTCTAGGCCTCTGTCCGTCCTCTCTCGACCTCTGTCCGTCCTCACTTGGTGTCTGTCTGTGACTCCCGAACTCGGTCTTTATTCATGACTCAATGGATTCGGTCTCCTCCCACTCGAAGCCACTCATTTGTTCGAGTTGTCAACCGCACCGCGTGGCTCCGGCCCCAACCCCAACCACATCGTCATCGTCATCGTTGCCGGCCCTCTAAAACGAATCGAATCGTCTCGAATCAGCCGGCTCTCGAATAGAATCGAATCGTCTCGAATCAGCCGGCTCTCGAATATCGAATCGTTCCCGTCGTCATTCATGCGACCGGCCCGGCCCGGCCCGCATTTCCTGTTTCTCTCAGTTCCGTGTGCATCCAACATCCAACATCCAGCATCCAGCGTGGATAAAAAAGTAATAAATAAACACTCGTTAATCGATTGTCCCTCGAGTGGTCATCGAGGGTCGGTCGTAGTCGTGAGGGGTGTGAGAGGCCCGAGGGCTCAGCTAATTGAGGAGTTGAGGAGGAGGAGGAGGAGGCGGGCGCAATCGAGAGCCGGCGGAATTTGCGTTCGGCATTCAAATTCAACTATTCATCGATCGATCGATTGATCCATTGATCGAAGTGATGCTGGTCCACTAATCTGACAAGAGATCGATCGTGGGTCGCAGTTTTTTCACGATCGAAATTTGCTCTCGACTCCCGTATTCATTTTTTAAGTCACTTCGACTTTGGTGAGGGTGGAGAAGATTGAGAGAGAGGTGGAGAGGATAGAGAGAGAGAGGTGGAGAAGATTGAGAGAGGGGGAGAAGATAGAGAGAGAGGGGGAGAAAGAAAGTGAGAGAATGAGATCGTTTGACATTTCTCCTCTGCCTCTCACTCTGAGACATCCTTCCCACGCCTCTCATACCCCCGTGGAGGAAGGACACTCGACCGAAAGAAGGACTTCCCGCCCGAAAAAAAACAAAACAACTTGTTTTGTTTTCATTGTAAATGAGATCTGTTGCCATCCTCATCGTTGAAAAACAACGACAGCGACTGATTCTGGGACTAGGGCGGAAACAAAAGGCGGACAATTGTCGCCGTGGACGAATATGAAGATGAGGATGAAGATGAGGATGAGGATGAAGACTAGGAAGAAGATGAGGATGAGGATGAGAACGAAGTTGAAGACTAGGAAGAAGATGAGAATGAGGATGTGGATGTGGACGAAGATGAGGATGTGGACGAGGTTGAGTAGGAAGGACATTGCACAACGCACATCTGAGTAAACAACCTGCGACATCGCGCTCTCTTTTTCTCTCACTCTCGCCTTCCTCTGGTTTCTCGTTCCACCTCGGGGGAAGCAGGACTCAAGAGCGGCGGCGGAAGGACATCCATACCGACCGCACTCACACCCACACCTACGTCCACACTCACACCTACGTCCACACTCACACCTACGTCCACAACCACGTCTACCACACTCTCACCACGACCACCAGCGCCATCCACTCGGAGGCAAATGAAGTGGAAATAGTTTCGGCTATGTTTTTGTTCTTCTCCTCTTTCTCTCGCTCTCGCTCTCTCTCTCTGTCTCTAGGTTGTTGTGTTTTCGTTTCGTTTTTCCCTAAAGAACTCCGCAACCGGAAGAGGTTACAAGAAGTTTTTGCGCTATGGAAACTAACAACATCCGGATATCGGTCTGTCTTTGGTGGTCAAGGAATCATATCTTCTACTTCCATCTCCATATCTACTTCCATCTCCATATCTTCTTCCCTCTCCATATCTTCTTCCCTCTCCATATCTTCTTCCCTCTCCATATCTTCTTCCCTCTCCATATCTTCTTCCCTCTCCATATCTTCCCTCTTCATCACTCCACTCATCTCATCTCATCTCGTTCAAGAAGTCGCAATTCGTCTGAGTGTCTCCAAGGATATGGAATGGGGCGGTCGTGGAGTCGCCTCGGGTTCATTTTTCCGTCACCGATCGCCCGAGGTGGAAAAAGGCTTTCATGTGCATTCGTGGAAAAGTTTTTGGCAAATATAAAGTTTTTCGCAAATTGCGAAAAATATCAACAGGTGTAGAGAAATCGTCCCCTCATCACTCGTCACTTGGGCAACAACTTTACTCCGAAATCCTCTTCCTCTCTCACTCTGAGCAATGATGGACATTAGTGGATGGTGTTGGAGACTCACGTAATCCTTCCACAAAGGATCAAACACTCTTCCGATAACTACACAGAGGCCGATGCTAATGTGGATGACGATGATGCAACGACTTCTTCCTCCTTCGTCATCCATCCGATCCGCGACCTCGATGCCTCGACATGTAGGCCAACAAATTGAGTCGTCGTCGTTGTCGTTGTCGACGCCGCCAAAGGACATTAGCAACATTAGCATAAATTATCGATTCTACGATTCTCCGATTCTCCGATTTCCCACCGATCGATTGACAAAAACAAAACAATACAATAGTGAAACGTACGCACGAGACTTACGTGATGTTGCCTCACTTTCGGATCCCGGGACCCCCGGCCCCCTGCCGTGTGACAAGGTGTTCATTCGGGACGAGACAAGAGATGTTGACGATGACGATGATGATGTTGATGATGTTGATGACGATGACACTCGCCTGATGTCGGGAACATCAAACGAGGAGCGAAACAATGCGGAAAACAACTTGCTACAAATTATCGAATCGTCTCGTTGCAGTCGTTCTTCTACTCGTCCTTCGCCACGTCCTACTCCTCGTCCTACTCCTCGTCCTTCGCCACGTCCACCTCCTCGTCCTACTCCTCGTCCTACTCCTCGTCCTTCTCCACGTCCTTCTCCTCCTCCTTCACCTCCAGAACTGGTCCAGGAGCCAGACAGAGGGATGGGGCGGATAATCCAAGAGCCGAGCCTCGAGACACGAAGTTCGAATCCTCGGAGGGCCGCAGGTGATTTGAAATTCGCCGCTCACTCATCAGAGCCGAGGATGAGGCGACGACGACGTGGACGCGAGGTGTTGTAAAAGTGCCGCCCGTTGACGGGGGCGACATCGAATCGGAAAGGATTACGAGAGATTTCAATAGAAGGCGACAACGACGAAAGAGAGAGAGAGAAAAGGTTAGGGGATAGAGATTGAGGGGAGAGAGAGTGAGGGGAGAGATTGAGGGAAGAGAGAGTGAGAGAAAGAGAGTGTGAGAGAAAAGAGAGTGAATGAAAATTAGAGAAAGGATGGACGTGCCGTGATCCAAAGGAGCCGGCGATGTCATCTGAGTGGCTTCACAGCGGATTGAGGCCGTTTCGCCAATTCATTGTGGAAGTCGGCCGATGAAAAAGTCGCCAAAGAAGAAGGAAAAGTCGGCCGAATAAAGGAAAAGTCGGCCAAGAAGAAGGAAAGTCGGCCAAAGAATGGAAAAGTCGACCGAGGATTGAAAAAGTCGCTCGAATAATGGAAAAGTCGGCCGATGAATGGAAAAGTCGGCCGAGGAATGTGGGATTCGGTCGAGAATTGTGGGAATCAAGTGGAAACTTCGATGGATCATTGGAACAAACGCGGTTTGAAGTTCAAGTCCTTCCTTCATAAAACAAAATGATGGTCAAATGTTTCTTTTTTTATTTACGATTATGAATTCATCGATTCTCTCAAAGAATGGGAATGAATCCTTCGAAGGAAAGGGAGGAGTTCAAAGAGTCATCTCCTCCCTTCCAAGACGATCACTTCCATCTCATATTGTTCCTAATCATAAGGGGCAAGATGTCCTTTGCTTCTTCACTCCTCGATGACATTCCATCGTCGTCATCGTCGTCGATCGTCATCATCGTCGTCGATCGTCATCATCGTCGTCGATCGTCATCGTTTCGTTTCTGACTACGAGACCCTTGAGGATCGTTTGGTCCTCGAGTCATCATCCTTTGGCCATTCTCTGCGATTGTGCAATAAAATTCAACATCGACGACGATGATGATGACGATGAAGGTCCTGCGAATCCTTCGAGCCACCCACATTGAGGATCCTTTTTAAGCCATCGGCACACAAACAAATGGCCCCGAGGTGGGAATCGACAAAAAAAAAAAATCCCTCGTGACATGCGATTTTAGCCATGGCTTTAGGAGTGAATTCTTCTCTCCTATCCAGGAATGACTTCTTGTATCCAGGAATGATTTCTCCTTCTCCAGAAATGATTTCTCCTTCTCCAGGAATGATTTCTCCTTCTCCAGGAATGAATGATTGTCTCATGGAATGACTTCTCCTTCTCTAGGATTGAGTTCTTCTTCTCCTCCAAGGATTGATTTTTTGAGCAGGACTTCTTGAGCAGGACACAAAAGACATTGAAATTCGAAATTCGATTCTTTCATAACTTTTATGAAGCGTTTGATTAATGGATCCGAAATGTTGCGGGTGATTATGCGAGCTGATCCTGGCAGCAGCAAAGGACAACAGCCGTAAAAATCGACACAATAAAAGGGCGAGGTGGAAAGTCAAAGGATCAGCGGCTGGCCTTGGGGACAATCATGGACGGACAGACCGAGGACGACCGGTTAGAGCGCAAGGTACAAAGTACTCAACCTCGCATCACACGCAGGACAATTGCGCGCTCAGGACGAAACGAGGTGTCGTCATCTGGAGTCGTCTGGAGTCGTCACTTTGTGAAGGAATCGTCACTTTGTGAAGGAGTCGTCGTTTTGTGAAGGAGTCCGAACCGAGACCGAGCCGAGTGAACTGAATGGAGGAGACATCATAAATCAAGCGAGGACAACGGGAACGGGACGTGGGTCGAGGATGCGCGAAGGCGATGATTAATGAGAGGCGAAAGGATGGAGGCGAGAAAGATGAAGGAGAGAAGAGATGAAGGCGAAAAGAGATGAAGGTGAGATGAGTGAAGAGAAAAGAGATGAAGGTGAAAAGGATGAAGTTGAAAAGGATGAAGGCGAATGAGATGGAGGAGAGAAGAGATGAAGTCGACAAGGTGACGAGGCCGTTAAAAATGTCGATTCGTCGCGCCTGTTGACACCCGCCGCTGATTCTTCGTCGGCCACCTCAAGGGGCGACGACCTGATTGCGCCAAATGGCCAACAACGAAGACGATGGTGACAAGAATTCGCACGGTTTGGCAACAACTACGGCGACAACTCAATTGGCGCGTTGACAGGCGGCTTCTTTTGATTTCGGCCGCTCTCACGACCAACTCGTCATCAACCGCATCCTTAGTACAATCGCCTCATTCTCATCCTTAAAACGATCACCTCATTCTCATCCTCAACACGATCGCTTCTTCCTCATCCTCAACACGACCACCTCTGCCTCGTCCTCATCTTCAGCGCTGTCAACGTCTCGTCAGGCCAATTAACGACACCTCGACCCCCCGGACTCGCCTCAAATGAGTTGCAATTTTTCCAATTTCACAAACTGAAATTCGCATGTCCTGTCGTTGACAAGCGGTGTCCTCGCTCAATCGTCCTAACAGTCGTCCTAAAAGTCGTCCTCACAGTCGTCCTTAAAGTCGCCGTAATTCGATACTTCTTCGACTGACATCGGGTTTTAGTCGACGATTAGTCGCCCCAAGGATTTGTTTCTCGGGCTCAAACTTTTCTCCTTCCAACGGTTCCGATTCCTTCCTCTTTCCATCGGTACCGATTCCTTCCACCGATTCTTCCTCACTCCTTCGAACCCAATCCCTCCTCACTTCATCGAACCCAATCCCTCCTCCTCCTTCCATCGACTTTCGACGACGGCGTGTGAACTTTTGCGGTTTCCTCGCAACTTCCAGCGCCTCGCTAATTGGATCATTGGGCGACGACGAGTCCTCCCGACCAGGCTGACGACGTTTGACTGACAGCGTGTCACGAGCGGACACCGGGTGATGACGCGGGATGGGGTCGAGATGGGTTTCGGGACGACCCTGAGCCACCCCAGACCCGGTCGTCATATGGCTTCTCACCATTCGCCGCTTCGACTGGGTTTCTCTCTAGCAAAAAGAACTGGTTTCTGGCTGGTTCGTAACGGTTTTTGAGGGAGTTCGACCAAGAGACCGATTTCCACTTCACGATTTCCACTTCACGATCTCCACTTCACGATCTCATCCTCTCGTTTTTCTTCTTCCTGATGTCCACTTCCCGATCTCCACCTCCTGATCTCCTTCTCCTTCCGATCTCCACCTCTTGATCTCCTTCTCTTCCCGATCTCCACCTCCTGATCTCCTTCTCCTTTCGATCTCCACCTCCTGATGTTCACTTCCCGATCTCCACCTCCTGATCTTCTCTTCCCGATCTCCAACTCCTGATCTTCTCTTCCCGATCTCCACCTCCTGATCTCCATCTCCTTCCGATCTCCACCTCTTGATCTCCATCTCCTTCCGATCTCCACCTCCTGATCTCCTTCTCCTTCCGATCTCCACCTCCTGATCTCCATCTCCTTCCGATCTCCACCTCCTGATCTCCTTCTCCTTCCGATCTCCACCTCCTGATCTCCATCTCCTTCCGATCTCCAACTCCTGATCTCCATCTCCTTCCGATCTCCACCTCCTGATCTCCTTCTCCTTCCGATCTCCACCTCCTGATCTCCTTCTCCTTCCGATCTCCACCTCTTGATCTCCATCTCCTTCCGATCTCCACCTCCTGATCTCCTTCTCCTTCCGATCTCCACCTCCTGATCTCCTTCTCCCCTCGATCTCCATCTACTTCTCCCCTCGATCTCCTCCCACCCGCCTGACCTTTGAACAGTCGCGTCTACCAAAATTATCGCCTCTGTTGTCGCTCGGTCTCTTGAGTTGCGTGATTTTATTTTTTTTTTTGCACTCTTTGACAAACAACTGTTGGCGAGAAAACAACAGCAGCAGCTACAACAATAACAATAATAATAACAACAACAAAAACAACAACAACAATAATAATAACAACAACCATAATAACAACAACAACAACAACGAAAACAACAACAATAATAACAACAACAACCACTTTGCAAAATACATACTACATACATCATTGGTGAATTTTGATATAATTTCATGAATTGATAACATTTCAAACTTGTCGCCGTCGACAACGATGATGATGATGTTGCTATTGTTGTTGTTTTGAACTGAGTGTTGCTATTGTTGTTGTTGTTCTCGTTGTTCATGTTGTTTTCGTTGTTCTTGTTGTTCTTGTTGTTCTTGTTGTTTTCGTTGTTCTTATTGTTGTTGCTGTTACTCGTTGACTATTTAATGCTTGCGAATTTTTTTTTTTTTGGATGCTTGGGGCTGGGACTGGTGCTTGGTGCTTGGTGCTGAGGCTGCGAATCGAGTGCAGCGCCCGACCCCCGATAAGGCTAACAAATCCTTGATCTTGAAGAGTGTGCGAAGGCAGCGCAGCGCAGCATAAATCGACGCGTCGTCGTCGCCAGTTGAGGTTGAGATGTTGATGGTGATGAGGATGATGTTGATGGTGAGGAGGGGAGGGGAGCGGAGGGCCGATGAGGAGGGTTTTTCAAATCAGCCTTGAGGCGTGCGAGCGTGTGTTGTCGTGTCTCTGAACCCATTGGAGATGTGTGGCCTGGCGACGAGTCGCATCTATGCAAATTTCACAAAAACCCAAACAAAAACAACATCAACATCAACAATAACAACATCAATAACAACAATAACAATAACAACAACTGCCATCCCAGCATTAATAACAACAACAAGCTCATAGAGCTCATAACAAAAAAAAAAATATGCTAGCTTCCTCCGATAAGAGAAGATTTCGGATGCGAGAATTTTCCATGCAAAAAACAGAGAAGAAACTATAAAAAAAATATTCTCAAACAACATTAAAGAGATTGTCTGATAACAACAACAACAAGAAAAAATGATAACAACAACAACAATAAAAATAATAACAACAACAATAAAAAAAATGATAACAACAACAATAAAAATAATAACAACAACAATAAAAATAATAACAACAACAATAAAAATTGATAACAACAACAAAAATAACAACAACAACAATAACAACAACAACAATAAGAACACTGAAAATATCACTTCTAATAAAAACAACAAACAAAAAAAAAAGTTCTAAAAACAATTATACACTGGAGAGCAATCGATTGTTGTTTTTTTTTTTTTTTTTTTTTCTTATCGATTGGTTTCGAACTCCAGCAACAACTGATCGCAATCGTGTGGATTTCGGGTCCATTGGGGATTTTTGGGGTGGAGGTGGAATTATAATAAAAATGAGTTGGGTGGAAGAAGATATCGAGAATCTCTTCCTGGGTGGAAGATATTGAGAATCTCTTCCTGGGTGGAAGATATTGAGAATCTCTTTCTCGCGGTTCACTTTAAGAAGAAGCTTCATTTGAGAAGGAAGCGATAAATTGTTGCTCTAAAAAATTTCTCTCTTCAAATGATCTTCAAACTCGACTCGAGTGTTTTCGATTTCATGGAACGAATGAGAATTTTACTAATGTGGAATTGTCTTCATATGGAATTGTCTTCATGAGGAATTGTTCCCATCTTAAATTCTCCTTTCTGAAGACGTGAATCCCCCTCCCTCCCCCCTCACCACCGTCCACCTTGAGCTGATGCGATTTGTTGGCCAGGTCGGATCGGATCGGTTGGAGATCGTCTTGACATTCCGTTAATCCTACTGCAGCATCCGGAGCGGAGATCAGAGAGAGAACACCTCAATGGATTCTGGGCCTAATGAAAGGCAAGCGGAAACACATGCCGTGTTGTAGGGGACAATGACAACAACAACAAGAATAACAACAACAACAACAAGAACAACAACAACAACAAGAATAACAACAAGAGGAAAACAACCATTCAAACGAATACCATCATTCAATTGAATTCCATCATTCAATTGAATTCCATCATTCAATCGATGATGGCATAAATCCCAGTCCAAAGTGACCAGGAAATTAGGAAACCTTGCACAATGGCCCACGATCTGGGAGGCTGAGAGTCGAGAGGGCTCAGAGGGGACGGTGAGGTACGGATTAAGGACAACAACAACGACGACGACGACGACGCCAACAAACAACGAGTTGCTGTTGCTGCAATTTTGACAGCTCGCCAAAAGGAGTTTCCAATAAAAACAGACAACAAACGAAACGAATGAGCATAAAAATAACAAGAAAATAGAAAAAGAGACAAACGATGGGGAGAGGGAGAGAGAGAGAGAGAGAGGGTGAGAGAGGCGAGGAAGAAAGGGGACAAAGAGTTCGCATAAAGCATCTTCCGTTGGGACCGACGATTGTTTGTTTGCGCTCGCAGGACGAGTGACGAAGGACGAAGATGATCGAGGGACGATGATCGAAGGACGATGAGATCGAGGGAGTAGGATCGAGGAACTAGAATCGAGGGACAAAGATGGTCGAGGGACGTTGGTCGAAGGACAATCAAAGATGATGGTCGAAGGATTGGGCCAAAATAGATGCAGCTTCCTCCTATATTTCTTCCTTCCTTCTTTATTTCCATGAACTTCCTGTCCATGGTCATGAGCCTCCTGTCCATGGCCATGAGCCTCGAGGCGAGGTCTCATTTGAAGGATTAAAAATTCCATTTCGTTTGCAATTGTTGATTGTTGCACGTGTCGATCGATCGGTGGGAGATCGGGATTTTTTTTTATATAAAGACATGATCGCAGTGATTGCTTCAAATTGCTGCTAATCGGATGATAGCTTGGTGTTGTTGTTGTTGGTGTTTTTGTTGTTGCTACTGACGTTCGTGTTTTTGTTGTTGCTACTGACGATCGTGTTTTTGTTGATGCTACTGACGATCGTGTTTTTGTTGTTGCTACTGACGCTGATCACTTTGGCCGCGCGAACTCCCCGTCTCCCGATGATGGCAGATGGTTGTCGGATGGGTCAAATCCGAGGGGTCGAGAATCGAGATCGAGGAAAACACGTGCCGTTTGATGGTTGATGTTTTCACAGGGGGGGGGGAAATGGAGTGAATGGAGTCATTTGAGTCCAATCATTTCGTATCAAAGAGTAGCAGATTTTTTTTTACGAAAGACCACCAGATATATGTGAATCATCATTTAATAAAATCTTCGGAGATGTGAATTAACTGATCTTTCTCAAAATAATAAACTAAAAAAATAACTAAAAATAATCGAATTTTACTAATAATAATTAGAAGATTTTAAGACTTATTATTGACCTGAAAATAGTAAAAAAAATGGAATTTTTTAAATTAATTAAAGATTTTTTAAATACACCTCAAAATACTAAAAAAAAATACTATAAAATTTTTTATATTAATACTTTCATTTTATTAATAATTGTAGACCTCAAAATAATAAAAAAAAAATTAATATTAATTTATTCATTTTAATAATAATTATAGACCTCAAAATAGTAAAAAAAATAATTTTATTATTAATTCATTCATTTTAATAATAATTATAGACCTCAAAATAATAAAAAAAAAAATTTAATATTAATTCATTCATTTTAATAATAATTATAGACCTCAAAATAGTAAAAAAATAATTTTATTATTAATTCATTCATTTTAATAATAATTATAGACCTCAAAATAGTAAAAAAAAATCGAATTTTAATATAAATTAATAGATTTTTGTAATTTTTTATACCTTTAAAGAGTAAAAAAAATTCGAATTTTAATATAAATAAATAGATTTTTATCAATGTTTAAGACCTCAAAAGTGTACTAAATTTAATTTTAATATTAATTAATAAATTTTTATAATAATTATTGACCACAAAATAGTAAAAACAAATCGAAATTTCTTATTAAGAAGATAATTTAATAATAATTATTGACCTCTTTTAATATTAATTAAGAGATATTAATAACTATTATTGATCTCTAATCAGTTAAAAGGTTATTCCCGATTTTCACTACATTTTCTCAACCATCTCAAGAGAATAAATATGAGAATAAATCAGCCCATCGATGACCACAAGTAGTAGCTTTGATCCGGCGATAGACAGATCGCGATAAAGCTAGGGATTATAGGCTTAATCTCGCTGAATCCGCGATTAGACTGGGAACAAATCACGTTCATTCATTTGAGCATTTGAGGACAATGAATCTCAATTCTTTGAGGACGATTGACGATCCACTCCCTTGAGAATGATGGATCCCAATTCTCTGAGATTGCTTTGAGAATTCTTTGAGATTGCTTTGAGAATTCTTTGAGATTGCTTTGACGATGATCGATCCCAGTCCAATGTCGATCTCCATATCCAGAGCTTCGAAGACTCCTTCGTCCCGGAGACATCACACCTCACATGTCTGTCCATCGACCGGTGACCGGGTTTTATTGCATGACGATCGCGTTCTTTTCCAGCCGCGACAAAAACACCGAGAATTCCGATAAAATCACCACGTGGACCACGCGGGTATTAGCGAGAAGTCCATTTAATCCATGGATTAAATAAATTGACATAATTTTTTCACCTCGCCTCGCCTCGCTTCGGCATTTCTTTACCTCTTTTTCAGAAAAACAAGAAAAAAATTCAAGCCGCGACGCGAAGAAGCGGAGTTTTTAGCATATGCCAGAAGTTAATCCGACCCTGGGCCTGGTCCAACGATCGAACGATCGATCGATCGCCGGGACCAAGGAGGACTGCGGACGAAGGAGGACCGCGACCTTGCGTCGTCCTAATCCCGCCCGGCGTCGCCTAATCCAAGCGACTAAATCGGGATCTTTGATTTTTTACCTCCAAAGCGGCAGATTAAATTTTTTCTCGAAACTTAGTCCGTTCGACTAATCCGCTCGCGTCCGCCCGCACTCGGCCCACTGTGCGCGAGGGGCGGAATATTGACGGATTTTCCTTAAATCCCCGTCCTAATCGCGGGCTTAGCGTGCGGACCCACGAAATCCGCGACTCCGCGAGAGAGCTCGCAAAAAAACTCACTCATTTCTCACTGTGACCATCGAGAGAGAGAGAGAGAGCGAGAGACCGAGAGCGCAAACACCGTGAGAGAGCGCGAACGAGGATGACGCGTCCGCTCTCGCAGGTCGAAATATTCCAAGAATATATCCGGATTTAAGCCGGATCGATCGGGATCATAATTATGGAATTCCAAAACATCGCACAGTCAACCCATCGCTCCATCTCGCTCTCACCTTCGTCTACCTGAGGCGTGCGCTTTACCTCTTTGCTCTCGCTCGCTCGCTCGACACGCTCGACACAGTGTTGCGCAGGTAAATTCGCGGAATCGGCGGCGCGGCGGCAATTAAGAGTCAAGTCAAGTCAAGAAAAAACTAAAACTCGCGTAAATCTAGTCTAAATCCGGATTAAGAATGGACTTGCGTCATAAAATGTTTTTGCTAAATCCGGGTTGTGACGAGTCCTTCGGCTGTCGATCGTCCTCGTCCTCGTCCTCATCGTCGCCGTCGTCGTCGTCCTCGTCGTCGTCGTCGCTCATCGTCATCATCGTCGTCCTGTTTACGACTTGACTTCTTCGCCTTCCCCCTTCTTCCGAGGAACACGATCATCACTCGCTCTCCCTTTCTCCCTCACTCATCGTCGCTTTTTTTCGCAGGACCTTTGCGTTGTTTTCCCTGAAATTTTACAACCGCCCGCCGGTCTTCGGTCGTCATCGATCGTCGGTCATCGGTCGCCTCGGCGTGGTTTGACTTTTTTACCAAACTTTTTATTTATTTGTTCTTTATACGACTTCCTTTTTTTTTGTTTTTTTGTGGAGGACCTCGGTTTTTTATGGCGCGTGCGCGAGAACAAGGGTACGATTTTTTTTATGAATCGACTTCCGATGTCAGTTTTTTAGAGAGAGGGCGCGAGGAAGGGAGAGGATCAGGGTGAGAGAGAGAGGGAGAGGGAGAGAGTGGGTCAGAGATATGAGATCATTGATCGTTAATTGAAATGTGATGAGATGGAGAAAATAAAGTGAGGATTTATAAAAAATTTTATCTGATCCTGATCACATCGCATGACATTCTCTCGATTGACTCGAACAAGTGGAAATTTCGTTCCTTCGATGAATGATTCTAGACCAAACTCTACTATAGACCTCAATCCGAGCTCATCGTGGTAGATTAGACATCTTGATCCAAGATGAATCGCTCCAGAATCGCCGTGATTAGCGGCGAGACTAGAGGGGGATTTAACAGCGGGCGACGGGCGACTGAGAGAGAGCGAAGAAGAAGAAGAAGAAGCCACCAGAGAGAAACGAAAACGGGACACGATCATGACGAAGCCTGAAGCTGAAGGAGGCGTCAAACATTTTGATGGCCATCGAAAGTATCGGACCAAGGGTTGTGGGCGAAGACGACATAGCAATTAAGGGCTTAAGCAAACATTTGCATATCCAATGCCAAATTTAGAACGCATTTGCGAATCCTATGGCGGAGTTCGATCGGGGTGAACTACCTGAGGTAGGAGTTTTTCGGTGAGAGAACCCTTCCACGGCTTCCACAGAATGTTTGCAATTAAAATGATGCCCGGTCCGGTCCGGCACGGCCCGGCCCGGCCCACCCAGAGCACACTCAGCGCACTCCAACGCGGGCATAAACGACTTAAGCCAAGTGAGAGAGAGATAGAGAGAGAGCCAAAGGACACAACCGGTAGGAGTTGGGTCAGGTACCAGGATTAGTCGCCGTCCCAAATCGAAGGAGGAGGAATCGTAGGAGGTGTTCTATTTACGCGCATTAGGCATTGTTCCCAAGTGAGCGCGCGTCGACCAAAAGTCATGCAATTAACCGACTCTTCCTCCGTGGAACCGAGAACACCGAGAACAACGAGAACGACGAGAACCTTGTGTTGGGTAATTTTCCTCCCGTCGACAATGGAGTTCCCGCGAAAGGCCGGATGACGTCCGTCCGTCCGTCCGTCCGATGATGCTTTTGTTTTTTTTTTTTTTCCGACTGACCTTGCTCGCGTTCGCATCGTAATGTTCGCGAATCGTTTTGGACTTAATTTTGAGTTCTTAAAAAGATCTTCTTCCATTAAATCCGCGTTAAGTTTAATCCGCATCGTGTGCAGGATTTTTAGCGCATGTCGTCTTGGGAGGGATTAGGAGGAGGAGGAGTCTTCGTGTTTTTCACGAGTTTCGGGAATTTTTTAAACACATCCCGACGGCCGGTCGAGTTATTGGCCATAACAGACCAGTGGCATGTGTCGTCGGGAGGATCAGGGAGGAGGAAGATGAACGAGGCAGAGAGAAAGAACTGAGAAAGATCGAAAGAACTGAGGAAGATCGAAAGAACTGAGGAAGATCGAGAGAACTGAGGAAGATCGAAAGAACTGAGGAAGATCGAAAGAACTGAGGAAGATCGAGAGAACTGAGGAAGATCGAAAGAACTGAGGAAGATCGAGAGAACTGAGGAAGATCGAGAGAACTGAGGAAGATCGAAAGAACTGAGGAAGATCGAAAGAACTGAGGAAGATCGAGAGAACTGAGGAAGATCGAGAGAACTGAGGAAGATCGAAAGAACTGAGGAAGATCGATGATGGAACCTCGGAAGATCAACGATGGAACTTCTGAATCCTTTCCTCTCCACCCTTGATCCACTTAATCCTGACCGGATGAAGACGAAGACAACGACGACCACAAGCTCCCCGATAATCTGTGTCCGTCCATCCATCCTCGAACTAATCCGAAGTTCGCGTCCACTCCACACGATCCTCGCGGACGTTGGATTAATAAATCCTGGATTACATAATCCACGGACTCGTTCATTCACGCGTCGACAGACGAGAGACGGAAAGCGAAGGAGGATTTGCAACGGACTTAGACCGAATCCGAATCCTCCACGAGCTGGCTTAAAGGCGGACAAATTGATAGTTCATTAAAAGTAAATGTAAATGAAATTTCCAAAACCAATAGAATCAGGAATTTTTCGATAATTTCTTCAGAGAGAGATTAAAGAAATTGTTTAGAGATTGAAGTAATTTTTTTCAATTTATTTTTTCAATTACATCTCGTGATTTACCAGAAAATATTTGATGCTTAAATAAAAATTAATAATGTTTAAATAAAAATTAATAATGCTTAAATAAAAAATAAAATGCTTAAATAAAAAATAAAATGCTAATATATTGAAAATAAAATAAAAAGAATATACTTGTTAAACTTAAAATATAAAAAAATGTTTTTGTCGGCTAACTAAAAATCCTTGTATATTATTTAAAATAAAAATCAATATTATATTATTTAAAATAAAAATCAATATTATATTATTGAAAATAAAAAACAATATTATATTATTTAAAATAAAAAACAATATTATATTATTTAAAATAAAAATCAATATTATATTATTGAAAATAAAAAACAATATTATGTTATTCAAAATAAAAAAATCAAAAATAAAATAAAAATAAAATTTTTGTAAAACATTTTCTTATTATTTTTAAAGTTTACATATATCTCTATCTTCATATTTTTTATACCAAAAGTAAAACTCATGAACTTCTCATGACTCACACACGAAATTTAAGGCGAGTTCCAATAGAAATAGGCAATAAAAAAACCACGAAGGAAAGAATTTCACTTTCTCCGCATCGAAAACAAGTGAGAGGGAGGGAGGGATGCAATCGACCAACCCATCTGCTGTCTCAACTATATGCGGACTATATGTCGCACAGACGATCGGTGTCGTGGGCCAACGCAGCACTCAATCGATCTTCGTTCACGAGACTCACGAGAGAGGGACGGAGTGAAGGAATGAGGGGAAGGAATTAAACAAAAAAAAAAAAAGAGAAAAAATTCAAAACACATTGAAAAAATGAAGCGGAAAAAATCGGAAGGAGGAAGAAGATGGAAGAAGATGCACCTCGCACACACATGTGCAGACGGTTGGCATCATTCAGGACAAGAACAAGAAGGACAACAACTACAACAAGAATAACAACAACTAAAACAAGAATAACAACAACAAAAAAACAAGGATAACAACAACATTTGAGTTCATTTCGAGATCACCTCCGATGCCTTCCTTCCTTCCACCCTCCAGATCAGAGCCTGAGGCAATCATTCTTTGGTCCAGAAATCTCTCTCTCTCTCTCTCCATCTCCCTCTCTATGTAAATCGCTCGCATGCCGATCGAGCCAGAGGCGGCACAATAAAAAAAAAAGAAGATGATAAAAAACGCAGCCGTCTCACCTCAGTCCCCTCGATCCCCTCGATCCCCTCGTCATCCTCATCATCAACATCTTCGTCTTGGTCTGGCTTCATCTCGCCTCAACGTCGTCTGTTGATCCTGAACGCGTGCTCGGCAACCTTATCCTTGATCGATCGGGAGCAAAAGATTCCGGGGGAGAAGATTCTCGATGATGCAACAATAGCAATAATAACAACAACAAAGCTGATGACACACAATAACAACAACAAAGCTGATGACACAACAACAACACAGATGACACACAACAACAATTTTGTCGACGACAACCATGATGTGGTCCACGTGTGTGTGAGCGTAAAAAATGAGATCACACCGAGGGATGTTTTTTTCGAAATGTGTTTTTTATATAAAAATTATAGGAAAATGGAAGTTAGAACGTGGACGAAGACACGCGCCGGATCGGTCCCTTGGATCGAGGGATCGAGGGATTGGAACGGGGCGGGGAGTCTGAGACGAGGGATTCGAGTCGAGTCGCATGTGGAGTGGATCGAATGAAGAGGAGGAGGAGAGGAGAAGGAGGAGAGAGGAGGAGGAGAATGAGGGAAGGAACGGGATCCTCGAGGCCTTCTTGTTGCGTCAGAGGCAGCGTCATTTGAGGTTTTTTTTTTGTTGTTACCACTGTTGTTGTTGATGTCCTTGTTGTTGTTGATGTCATTGTTGTTGTTGTTGATGTCCTTGTTACCGTTGTCGTTGGCTCCTGTTGTTGTGAATCTTGTTATTGTTGTCATCGACGGCGGCTGCTGCTGCGCACGTCAAACGCATGCTGTGCGCGCTCGCGGCTGGAAGCGATCGGAAAACGCGTCAAAATGAAGGCCAGAGACCGAGACTGAGGCGATTCAGGACACGCTCGATTCAGTAGTAGAAAATGAGAGTTAGGAGAAGACATCGTGGTGGAAGGGAGAGAGAAATAAAGAAAGACAGAAATAAATGAAGAAAGAAGGGAAGAAAAACAGAAATAAAGATAGAAAGAATGAAAGAAAGAAAGAAAGAGAGAAAGAAAGAAAGAAAGAAAGAGAGAAAAAAAAGAAAGAAAGAAAGAAAGAAAGAAAGAAAGAGAGAAAGAAAGAAATAAAGAATGAAAGAAAGAAATAAAGAAAAAAAAGAGAAGAACGATTGAACGAGCTTCATTTAGTTTCGTAGAATTTGAAATCTTCGCTTTCGTTAACCCGCTCTCGGATTCTCCACGTCCTGCGGGAATCCTTTCGAATGAAACCAACTCCTCGGAATCCTTTCGAAACCAAATCAACGAAATCCTTTCGAAACCAAATCAACGAAATCCTTTCGAAAATCAACTCCTCTCATCTCTTCTCTCTCTAACTCTCTCTCTTTCAGCCGAACACGATCAACCTAAGCTCCAAAATTTCCCTCTTCACCCTTCCATCCCTCTCTCTCTCTCTCCCTCCTCTCGCCCGGCCCTGGCCCTGGCCCAAGCTCTCTCATGGCCAAATCCCAACCAACGATTGAGCAGGAGTATTTAAAACTCATTAGCGAACCGAAAGGACTCCGAGACTTGAAGAAGAAGAAGAAGACGAAAAAAAGGGTGATGCGAAGATGGACAAAAGGACGACGGCAGGCTTACGAGACAAGATCGAGACAAGATGGACCGCAAGAAACCGCAAGGATTTCCGCCGTTAACTCGTCGATCGTCTCTTAAGCGGGCGTCTTGATCTTGATCCTTTGCGGTTTCCAATCGCCTCGAACCGAATCCTTTGCGGTTATCAATCGCCTCGAACCGAATCCTTTGCGGTTTCCAATCGTTAACCAAATCCTTTGCGGTTGTCAATCGCCTCGAATCCTTTGGCCTCGAATCCTTTTGGCCGCGCGGCGATTGCGCGACTCGCTCGACAACTCGATCCCCGTTCTTAATCGTCCTTAAGCCCGTCTTAAGCCTTGGGCTTAGACGAAATCCTGGCGACGTGGAATCGCGGGGAAATGTTCATTAACCGCGGAGAATCCGCGCAGTCGGGACGCGTTGCATTCGTCGACATGTGGCCGACAGGAGCGACTTAAGGTCGGGGAGTTCTGCTTTCTCAATCGCGCGGGAGAGAGCGAACATCTTGATTGATCAGGATCAGGACGAGTTACTTGGGAAGGAGAATTCCTTAGGAAGAAAAGGTGTCTTCGGTTGAGAAATTTTTTTCGGAGTAGAAATTCCATCGACAGAAATTTTTCGACAGAGAAATTTTTCGTCAGAGAAATCTTCCGTCAGAGAAATCTTCCGTCAGAGAAATCTTTTCTTCAGAGAAATCTTTTCGTCAGAGAAATATTTTCTTCAGAGAAATTTTTGGACAGAGAAATTTTTCCTCAGAGAAATTCATTCGGCAGAGAAATCTTCCGTCAGAGAAATCTTTTCGACAGAGAAATTTTTGGACAGAGATATTTTTCATCAGAGAAATTTTTTGACAGAGAAATTTTTCATCAGAGAAATTTTTTGACAGAGAAATTTTTCATCAGAGAAATCTTTTCGACAGAGAAATCTTTTCGTCAGAGAAATCTTTTCGTCAGAGAAATTTTTCGTTAAAGAAATTCATTTGGCAGAGAAATCTTTTCGTCAGAGAAATTTTTCGACAGAGAAATTTTTTGACAGAGAAATTTTTTGACAGAGAAATTTTTCGGCAGAGAAATATTTTCTTCAGAGAAATTTTTCGGCAGAGAAATCTTTTCGACAGAGAAATCTTTTCGACAGAGAAATATTTTCTTCAGAGAAATTTTTGGACAGAGAAATTTTTCGTCAGAGAAATTCATTCGACAGAGAAATCTTTTCGTCAGAGAAATCTTTTCGTCAGAGAAATTTTTCGTCAGAGAAATCTTTTCATCAGAGAAATTTTTCGTCAGAGAAATTTTTCGTTAGAGAAATTCCTTCAAAAGAGAAGTTCCTTCGGTAGAGAAACAAATTCTTTCGGCAGAGAAACTTCTCCAGATGAGAAATTCGTTCGACTTCGAAATTCCTTCCATCGTAAGTTTTTTTTTCTCTCCATTCTCAATCATTCGCCAATCAATTGAAAGTTTCTCTAATTGTCATTATTTCATTATTTCATATTTCATTTTATTACTTCAGTTCATTATTTTCCGCTTCATCTCTCTTAAGCTTAATGGCTCTCTCTCTCGCTCCCTTTCTCTCTCTTCACAATGTCGATCAGGACCTCCCTCGTCCTTCGCCCTGGTCGACCACGATATGAACCCATCATCAACGACGACCAGAGCGACAACGACATCATCATCATCATTCTCATCATTCTCATCATTCTCATCATCCTCATCATTCTCATCATCCTCATCATTCTCATCATCCTCATGATCATTGTTCGTCAACTCTTTGTTGTCATTCTTGTTGTTTGTCATCGTTTTATCTCTATCCTAGATCGAACTCGAACTCTATCTACTGTTGTCCTTCTGTCCCATTCTTCTCGTCCCACTCTCTCTCTCTCTCTCCTCGTCCCACTCTAACCCTCTCCTCTCCTCGTCCCTCTCTCTCTCACCCCCTTTCCGTCCCTCTCTCTCACCCCCTTCTGGCCCTCGGTGCTCGATTGACTATAAATCATGATCGAGCCCCGATCCACAGCTCGCGTTACAAATGGTTAAAAAATTTGTGGGCAGCGATCAAATGACTCTGAGTCGCACCCTTTTTTTTTTTTAATCCCTTCTCCCTTCCTGTCGATTTCTCACCCTTTTCATTCTGTAGATCTGTCTCCCTCCCCTTCTCGTCGATCACCCCCTTCTCCTCGCCCCTCATGTGGTGCAAATTGTCGATTGTTTTTGGGTTTTTTCTCCCGTTTTTTCGCTCTCTTTTTTTTCTTTCCTCTCACAACCCTCTCTCTATTTTATTGGAGGATCCCTCGGTTATATTTTTTTCTGTTTTCCCTCCCCGTTGACAGGGTGGAGTGTGTGTTTTTGTTGTTGTTGTTGTTGTTATCCTAGCTCAATTTTTTTTTTCGTTATCCTTTCGCTTTTTTGTTGTTGACGCTTGTTATTGTTGTTGGTTGTGTTGTCCTTATTTCTATTGTTGTTGTGGAAACCCCTTTTCTATTGACGTTGAATTTGGTGGAAATTTGTAGTTTTTTATCGGGGGAAAAAAAAAATACGAGCCAAGGATTCGCTCGTCTCGTCCTGCGGGCAGTGATCGGACGCTAATAGAGCCGTTGGAGAGAAATTCGATGCCGCGGCAGATGGACGATGGGAGGAGGGGGAGGTGGAAATGGAGGAGGAGGTGGAGAAGAAGGAGGTGGAGAAGAGGGAGGTGGAGAAGAAGAGGTGGAAAAGAAGGAGGTGGAGAAGAAGGAGGTGGAGAAGAAGGAGGTGGAGAAGAAGGAGGTGGAGAAGAAGGAGGTGGAAAAGGAGGAGGTGAAAGAGAATGAAGTGGATGACTGCGAATTTGGAAGCATAATAAAATAACTAAATTTCTCTTCTCCATCCAACTGCAGCGAACTTTTCTCCTCTGTTCGAAGTCGACGAATGCTTCAAAGAATCTGCTTGAAATAAACGAAGGCTCGGAAGAAATTGCTCGAAGTCGACGAATGCTTCGAAGAATCTCCTCGAAGAATCTCTCCTCGACAAAGGCTTGCAAATCTCCTCTCGAAGGACACTCAAAATCTCACGAGATAAGAAGAATAAAAGTGGAAGAAAAATCTCGTTATCGTCGTCATGTGAAAGTCCAAGCAGAAAGAAGCCTTCATAATCTAAAGCCGGGAGGTTCGACGATGGATTATCCACGAGAAAATTTCAATTCCCGTCGATTCATGTCAATCAGCAACGAACGAAAGAGGACAAATCGAAGGAAGACAAACGGTATCGATCGAAGGAAGACAAACGGCGTCGATCGAAAGAGAACAAGATCGAATGAGGACAGAATCGAACGAGGACAGAATCGAACGAGGACAGAATCGAAAGAGAACAGAATCGAACGAGGACAATAGATCGCTTATCTTCGCCACCCGATCGAGCCGAACCCGCGATCGACGACATCGAAAACAAGTAGGAAGGAACGAAGAATCACAGAATGATTTGCATGCCGAGAAGATGAAGAAGGATCGGGTCGTGGAAGAGGTCGGCATCGGAGCCGAATTCAATTATCGGTGGCCGGAGGATGGAGGAATTCCATGAATCATGCGGCGGACGCGAGTGTCCTTCGTTTCCTATCCTTCGCTTTCCTCCTTCCTTCGCTTCGTTTTCCTCTATCCCTCGCTTCGTTTTTCTCCTTCCATCGCTTCGTTTTTCTCCTTCCATAATTTTGTTTTCCTCCATCCTATCGCAAATTCACCAACAACAACGTCCTGCGATGACCAGAATTCAGGATTCGCATTTGCGTTTTTCTCAAAACTCCGGTTTTAATCCATTTTTACGTAATATTATGCATAAGGAGCGAAGGATGCGCTCACGCTCTGCAGCACGCAGAACGAGAGACGAGACGAGACGAGACGAACAAAGGGCGAGACAAAGGAGTCGAAAATTAGAAATTCACGGTAATCCTTTGTTCGCCATTAGGATGCGGCACAAGGACGATCGGGCCTTCGAATCCTTCGGCGCGAGACATCGAGACTTTCCTTCGCCTCGAGACTTTCCTTCGGCGCGAGACTTCGTTTGCCTCGAGATTTCCATCGCCTCGAGAGACCTCCTTCGTCTACCTAACATCGACTTCATAATCATTTGTTCTCCTTATCACTCGTTCTCTCTCTCTCTCTCTCTCTCACTTCCATCACTATGATTGCTTCTCAACGAAAACCGAAGACCATGCCGAATGTCCTTCGTCTTGTCCTCGTTCTATCGCCCAAAACGGCGTCGTCGTCGTCATCGTCGTGCGCTCGAAAGGCAAATAAAATATAAAATCATCAAAAAGTCAATCCGCATTTTTTATGGCGAACCAACAGAGGACCCGAACGTCATCGTCCTCGTCCTTGTTCGGTGCATGGGCATCCTTGGGAATCCACGACAGCTTGTTGCATGTTTTTTAAGGACAACGAGGACAACGAGGACGATGAGAACGATGAGAACGATGAGAACGATGAGGACGATAAGGGTGAAAGGGTTGGCGTCTCTCGTACCTGGGTCGGGATTTTTTACGGAGATTTTTCTCGCTCGAGTGCCTCGGAAACCGCACGCCGGGTGGGCCGAGAGGGGTGGAGAGGAGAGGGCCGTGTCCTGGTCCTCATTCTCGTCCCGGTCCTCGTTCTCGTTCCGGTCCTCATCCTGACCGAGGGAAGGAGTTGGAAGCGTGGCGGCCGCAAGCGAACGATTATCGACTCGTTAAAGGAGTTAATTTGCTGCGACGACGGGGGAAAGAGAAAACGGTTCCGGCCTCGATTTTCCGCAGGACGACCACGAAAAGGATTCGCTTTTGCACTAGCGAAGCGAATGCGCGTAGATGATGATGTCCTTTTGATGTCCTTAATGTGGTTTTCTTAAACTTTGTCTCTTTGACTTTGTTTCTTTGACTTTGTTTCTTTGACTTTGTTTCTTTGACTTTATTTCTTTGACTTTGTTTCTTTTACTTTGTTTCTTTGACTTTATTTCTTCGATTTTGTTTCTTTGACTTTGTTTTTTGGACTTTGTTTCTTTGACTTTGTTTCGTTAACTTTGTTTTTTGGACTTTGTTTCTTCGATTTTGTTTCTTCGATTTTGTTTCTTTAACTTTGTTTTTTGGACTTTGTTTCTTTAACTTTCTTTCTTTGACTCTGTTTTTCTCTCTATCCCTCTCTCTGTCTCCCTTTATCTGTCTCCCTTTCTGCCTCGGCGCCTTCCCTCCTCCTTCCCCTACCTGAGCCCGTTTTTTAATGAATGCTCGTGGGCGGTTGTAAAAAAACAAAAAAAAACTAAAAACAATGCGAGCACGAGTCCTTCGTCCTTCGTACCTAAAAAACGGACGCTCATAAAATCATAACAACAAAAAAAAATCACTGTTGGCCGAGCGGAAGCGGAAGCGCGGCAAGTTTTTTACTATCAATGGGTGGACAGACAGACGGACGGACAGATGGACGAACGGACAGACAGAGGGACGAAGACAATTGGTCAAATCGTAAAAAAACAAACAGATTTTTATGACCCGCTTTTTTTTTTTTAACGATGTCCTTGGGCCACGATCCACAACGGGTTGAGGTGGGACCATCAGTGATCATCTTTTTCTTTAGGTTGAGTTCCGTTGGTTTTCGTTGGCTTTCGTTTTGGAGCCCCATGAGACGCACTCGCGTGATTCTCACTCACTCGAGTCGTTTTCGTCGACTCATTCGCTCACTCTTTCGCACCCCGACCCTTCAACGAAACTCCACTCATTTCCCCAACGAACGTTTGTACATAGATAGCCGAAGACGATGGTGAAGAGTGGAGAAGACGATGGTGAAGAGTGGAGAAGACGATGGTGAAGAGTGGAGAAGACGATGGTGAAGAGTGGAGAAAACGATGGTGAAGAGTGAAGAAAACGATGACGAGGAAGGAGTCGAAAGCGACGAAGGCGAAGAGTGAATGAAGAGTGGAAAGTGATGACGAGTAAGAGTCGAAAATAACAACGACGGAAGGGCGAACGTTGTACATAAGGGCTGAAATGGGGTGGGGGATTGTCGAGTGAGAGAGAGATAGAGAGAGAGAGCGCGAGGGGAACGAGTGAAGCGACAACGACGACGACGACGACGATGACGACGATGACGACGAATGAGAGCTGCGTGTGCGCCAAGCGGACAATGGAGGAGCAACAACAAAAGCAACAATCACAAGAACAACGACGACGACGAAGACATTGTGGCAGCAGAAGAAAGAAGAGAAAAACGAGTGAGAGGCAAAAGTAGGAAATCGAGGAGCAGAGGAAGCAAGAACAAAATTGAGAAGAGGCAGGAACAAAAAAAAATTGAGAAGAGGAGCAACAACAACAAAATCGAGCAGAGGCAGGAACAAAAAAAATTGAGAAGAGGCAGGAACAACAACAAAATCGAGCAGAGGAAGCAACAAAAAAAAAAATTGAGAAGAGACACCAACAACAACAACAACAATCAGGAAGTGAGCACTCGACGTAAAAGAAGAAGCTGAAGAATCATGAAAGACAGAAAGAAAGAAACGAATTCTTTTTCTTCCCTTATTTCGGGTT
This sequence comes from Coelopa frigida, assembly GCA_017309665.1. Classification (NCBI taxonomy): domain Eukaryota; kingdom Metazoa; phylum Arthropoda; class Insecta; order Diptera; family Coelopidae; genus Coelopa; species Coelopa frigida. The sequence goes on from CM029562.1 coordinate 5,632,299, forward strand.
GGCTTTTGTTGTTGTCGTAGTTGTTATGATTGTTGTTGATAATGTTATTGTTGTTGTCGATGTTGTTGTCGTTGTTATTCTCTCGAGTATTTCACCCAAGAGTTGAACGAAGACGACGACGACGTCGACCGAGAGCGAATCGCAAGGATTCGAGGAGAAACGAATCGAGTGAGTTTCGAGCGAAGGGGAAACGAGCGAAAGAGTGACTTGTGAAAGAAACGGAGAAAGTGACGAAGGGTGGGTGGGGGAAGGGGCTGAGAGAAGGAACTTCCGCCACTGGAGCTCGATTAAAGCTTGATTTGAATGACCACTTGAATGGAAGGCAGGAGGTCAGTGGAGGAAGGGTTTTTGGAGGGATTTTGGAGGAGTTTCGGAGGGGTTTTGGAGGGATTGTTGAAGGTGTTTGAAGAGAATCAAGAATTATAAATACCGCGATCAACAGAAATTCAAATCGAAATCCGGCAAGAGATTGAGGAATCAGAAACCTCATCAAATAATGAAGAAGGTTTCTCAAAATCAACGAGAGATTTTCCTACCTCGCTGTTCTTTCTGCCATCGATTTGAATATCGAGCATCGAGTCGATTGCCTCCGACCACGCTCCGTCTGTCCGTCCGTCCACCCATCCATCCGTCCATCCGTCCGTCCGTATGTCTGTCTGTCGCCGAGTCGCCTTGACTTTGGACGGATTCTTAATTTTTATGGCACGCAATTAAAAATGTTTTAAAATAAAATCCTACTCCAGTTTTTTTTGGCCGCCCCGCAGTCGTGAGCGACAACCAAAAACAAAAAACACAACAACGCAGGCCACTCGGGGGTAGGTAAAGAAATAGCAACAACAACAACAACACCATTGTCTCTCTCTCTCTCTCGCTTTCGGTCGCACACTCGATTCACTCGGCGAGTGAGTTGTGTGTGAATCGTTGTTGTTGTTGTTGCTGCTGCTTCTGTCGCTGCTCTGTCGTTGGCCGTCGTTGCTACCTGTTCCTCATGCGCGTTCTCTTTCGCTCTCTCTCTCGCTCGTTTGTTCGTTCGTTCGTTCGTTCGCTCACCGATAGCTCTGCTCGAGTGCTGCTGCTGCTGTGAGTGCGTGTTGTTGTTGTTATTGTTAACGACGCAACCCTCGCTCGGCGCTCGGTTCGGTTCGTTCGGTTCGGTTCGGTTCGCTCGCTCGCCGAATACTTATACCGAGGACGAGGGCACGAAAGGCATCAGTCGTGATTTGACTCTTGCAGTGAGAGCAACGAACAGTGAGAACTTTTCGTTTTATTTCAACACACAACACACAAAAAAAACATCAAGACCAAGCCAAGAGCTGAAGAAACCGAACAGCAAGAGACAACGAAACGAATCGAAGTCGAATTTTGTTAAAAAGGATATTTACATGAAATCGCACACAAACACACGCCAACAACAACTTAAAGGATATTTAACCGAGTTGTGATAGTCGAGAGAGAAAAAAAAGATATATTAGTGCTCGCATCGTTGTCAACCATCGTCAGTCGCCGCCAGACACGCGTCCTGGCAACACATCCTGCGATCGAATCGAAAAGCGAATAGTGTTTTTTTTTTGTTTTCTAAACCGAATACCTCGAATTTATCAAAACAAACCAAAAAACGAAAACCTAATCAAAACAAAGCAACAATTAATTGCAACATTAACTACCTCATTTACGAGTTATTTTGTTCCAAAAAAAGAGAAATCAAATAACCAAATCAACTAAATTAAAGCAAAGCTAAATTAAAGCAAAGCTAAATTAAAGCAAAGCTAAATTAAAGCAAAGCTAACTATAGCAAATTAAAGTAACAACAACTTAGTAAGAAAAAAGTGTTCAACTACCTCAAGTACAACCAAACAAAACACAACCAGGATATCAACTCCAACTTCCGGATTACGATTTACACCGATGTTCTTCGACTGATTGCAAACAGCAAACGAGCAACATCAGCAACAACAACAACATCAACATCAGCAACAGCAATCATCACCGGCAACAAAATTCTACCACACACAGATATGGCCATCTCGCTGCTGCAGGACGCACAAACACGAAGTAAGTACCGAATCCTGAACAAACCGCCTCCCAAAGATCCTTGTGATCATGAAAAAAATATTCCACAAGATCCTTTCGATCATGACTAAATATTCTTCAAGATCCTTGTGATCATGACAAAGTCCAAAAATTCGGATCCTTCCATCTGAACATTCATCCTTCCATCTCATTATTCGTCCTTCCGTCTGTCTGTCTGTCTGTCTATCATTCCCCCATTCGAGCCTCCGCCCACCATCGCGGCCATGGCCGCCGTCTCAATGGCCGTCGCCACCATTTTGGCCCGTTTGTTTACAACTTTCATCACAAAAAAAAAAAAACAACAAACAAAAAAAGTTCGCAACCGGCGTCGACTCGAAGTCCGCCCCCTTCATCAAAGCTTCATCAACCTTAGCGCAAACATACACACGCGCTCACACACGTTCTCACACACGCTCTCACACACGCTCTCACACACACTTTCGTACTCACATGCTCTCTCCCTCCCTCGTTTCACTCATGTGCTCTCTTCACACATGTGTTCTCGCAGCATTTCCCCTCCAAAGAGCGAACTCGCTTCGTTCTCTTCGAACGATGCACGATTCTCTTCGAACGATTCTCTTCGAACGATTCTCTTCACCGACGATCGTTCTCTTCCGCTCATGTGTTTCGCCTCGTTTCCTAAGGTCGAGGTCCTGCAACTCAAACACACACACACACACACACATACGAACTCACATGTGCTGCCGGCACGTGTCGCCTGCGGGGAAAAAAAAAAGGACTTTGGTCCTTTTCGTCCACTCGACGTCGGACGCTGTTTCTGTCAGTTCTACGCAATTTGGCAAATTTTCAATTTTCCCTTCTACGATTTTCCCGCTTCTCCCTCTCCCTCCCTCTCTCTCCCCCTCTCTCTCCCTCCCTCTCTCTCTCGACCGACATCCTGAAAACCCTGAAATTTTCCCAGCTTGACATCGAAACTAATTTCGCCCTTCTCTGTTTTTTTTCTTCCAGGCCTTGCCGCCGCACTCGCCGGCATCAAACGTGAGGAGGTCGACCGCTCGCTCTCGATGTCGCCCCCCATGTCCGCCAACACCTCCAGCTCGAGCTCCTCCGCCTCTGCCGCCGCTGCTGCTGCCGCCATGTATCCGGGTCTCCAGCAGGCCGCTGCCGCCTCCGCTTTCGGCATGTTGTCGCCGACACAACTCTTGGCGGCCAATCGTCAAGCGGCCGCCGCATTCATGGCCGCCCAACTGCCGATGTCGACGCTGGCGAGCACGCTCTTTCCCCACCATCCGGCGCTGTTCGGCACGTGGGCGGGCCACGGCTCACCGCACATGCCGCTCTCGTCGGGCCCCCACTCGCCCCCGGCCAGCCCTCACTCCCCCCTCTCGGCCGCCACAACGCCCGCCTCGGGCAAACACAGCCGCCTGAGCATGATTTCGCCAACCGCCTCGAGTCATGGTGAACTCCCAGCGAAGAAAGCGCGCAAATCAATTGCCGTCAAGAAGGATCTGATCTCGCCAACGATGTCCGATCACGCGATGGTTGAACTCTATCATACACCCGGCGGTCCCATCTCCCCCCCATCGAGCGGTTCCTCACCGAACTCCAACCACGAAGGACAAGCACCAATCACGAGCGCCACAACAACGATCACCACCGCAGCAGCAGCAGCGACCAAGGATCCATCACGCGACAAGAGTTTCACCTGTAAGATCTGCTCACGATCGTTCGGCTACAAGCACGTCCTGCAGAATCACGAACGCACACACACCGGCGAGAAACCGTTCGAGTGTCCCGAATGTCACAAACGTTTCACACGCGATCATCACCTCAAGACCCATATGCGTTTGCATACCGGCGAGAAACCCTATCATTGCTCCCACTGTGATCGTCAATTCGTCCAGGTGGCCAACTTGCGGCGTCATCTGCGCGTTCACACCGGCGAACGGCCGTACACTTGTGAGATTTGCGAGGGTAAATTCAGCGATTCCAATCAGCTCAAATCGCACATGCTCGTCCACAACGGGGAGAAACCGTTCGAATGCGATCGTTGCCACATGAAATTCCGCCGTCGTCACCATCTGATGAATCACAAGTGTGGCCACCAATCGCCACCGACACCCGCCATCAGCCCAGCGATGAGCGGTGATTTCCCATTGTGCGATCAAAAGTCCGCCATCGGCTCAAGCTATGGCTCAGAGGAATCAATGGATTTGGGTGCACCAGTTAAGTCGCAATTTGAAGTCGCCGCAGCCGCCGCTGATGTCGATACTCCCCTCGATCTCTCCGAGGATGGAGCGAGCAGCGTGGAGGGCGGACGATCACGTAAACCGCACGACATTCGTCGCGTCTTCCGCCTGCCGCCCCAGATCATGCATGTGCCCAGCGATATGCCCGTCCAGACGGAACCCGAGGATCTCAGCATGCATTCGCCGCGTTCGTGTGCCTCCTCGGCAGCGGCAGCAGCGGCGGCGGCGGCGCAACTCGGCTCACCCGAGGCGATGCATCACGATGACATCGATCTGGATGAGTTGGACGATGCGGCATCGTTGTATATGCGTCAACAACAATTGGCCGCGATGAAGCGTAGCATGAAGATGGAATAAAGAAAATCAATCAATTCATCCATCTATCAATCGATCAATCGATCAATCAATCAATCAATCAATCGATCGATAGATTCAAGTAGTCCAAGGAGTTACGGCCAGCGGTCCAAGATCGTGATGTCGTCGTCGTCGTCGTCGTCGTCTCTTCCATCAGATGGAAGGTGCAAACAGCGAGAGTTCAGGATGGATGGAAGGAAGGATGGTGTGTCGAAAGGAGCGGGAGCGAAAATTCAAAATTTTATGCTGCTGAGAAACACAACAATTTAAGCGAAACAGGAATTTATCTCAAAAAAAACAAAAAACTTAAGTACAACAAACAAATCTAGGTTAAGGCTCAATGAAAACAAAAACAAAAACAACAAACCAAAAAATCACCCCCCCCCCCCCAAAACATTTCCAACAATTGCACATATATATAACATGAAAATTGTACAAACAACAATTAAACTTAATATTAGCATTAGGGAGAATGAGAGAAAGAGAGAAAGGGAGAGAGAGAGAGATGGAAAGAGAGAGATGGAGAACTCACAATGCTGAGGTGTTTCCTCTGAGACATCGTCCTCGAAAATTGGTGCCATTTAAATATTATCCCTAGTTATTTTTTGATTTAGTTTTTAAGTTTAACAACATCCCTAGCCTTTAAGTTAACGAGCCCGAATTGTATAAATCGAGCCCAATTTCAATTTGTAAATACCACAAAAAACAATTGTACATTTTTTTCCTGGAAATCTCGAAAGATTTCATCAATTGCAAATAGATCTTATTTTAATGCCATAATATGTTATACGCCCATCTATTCTTAGTTCTTCGTAGTGATCGATTATGTTTGTAGTTTTTAGACAAAAAAAAATTATTTTTGTTCTCTGAGAAAAGCCCGGCTCAACCCGGCATCGAATCAAAATTAACTTTAAGTTGCATGAGAATCGTAAGAGAATCTTCTATTCTATTGTTTTGTTATTTTCGCTTTTAGTTTTGTAAGTTTTTTTGTCGCATTAGTTCGAAATTTATTATTTAAATCAAATCAAAACAAAACAAAACAAATCAAATCAAATTTAAACAAATAAAAATTTACACATTTAATACAAAATTCATATTTTTCTTCTTATTTCTTCTATTGATTTTTTTTTTTCATTTTTCAGATTTTTACTTGATATTAGAAAAAAAAATATATTTTTCAAAGAAATTTATTTTTATTTTTTCTAGGAAATTTATTTCTCTTTTTTCAAGGAAATTTATTTTTCTTTTTTCAAAGAAATTTATTTCTCTTTTTTCAAGGAAATTTATTTTTCTTTTTTCAAAGAAATTATTTCTTTTTCTTTTTTCAAAGAAATTATTAATTTTTTGGTATATTTAGAAATATTTATTTATTTCTTCTTGATTTAATTTTCAAGAATTTTGGAATGTTTTTTGCATGTTTGAAAATAATTTGAGAAAAATTGAATTGTTTTTGATGTCTTATGGAATGAATTATTTTGTAAATATTTGGTTTTAAAGGAAAAGTTTGTTATTTAATTTTCAAAATTTATTAAATTAATTTTAAATCATCCCAATGTTAATTATTCAAATTCCCCTAAAATCCCACATCTCAGCGAGAAAACGAAAGTTGAAAGAAGGACGAAAAGAAGTTAGTGAATGATTTTTTTGACTTCCCGCGACCGCAGAAGGGTCTCGGGGAGGGAAACATGCTATTAACCAAATACCTCTGATACCTCCAAGTAACCGATGGACACTCCACACCCGGAGCCATCGGCGCAATTTAATGAATTTACAAAAAGAAAAAAAACAACCTCAAAGTTTTGATATAGTAAAACCCAGATTTTCTACACGTATAGAAAGACAGTTTATATTGTAAATATAAAATCTAACCAGAATCGAATCGAGTTTAGAGAGAGAGAGAGAGAACGAACGTATTTGAATATTATTTGTATAAAGTCTTTAGTCTAGTGAACTTTAAATATTTCTTTAAATTATAAAACACAACAAATCTAAAAACACAAATCTAAAAAAAACTCACAAAAAAAATATGAAAAAAATCTAAAAAAAAAAACTTTAAAAAAAAAAAATTTAATAATATTGTATAATATTTAGTTTCTTATATCTAAACACATTATTTATGTTTGTAACGATAAAATTGTAATTTCGTTGTTCATTCAAAAGGTATAAAATGTTCCTCAGTCAATGTATAAAAAAACAAAAACAAAATACTAACAAAACTCAAAAATCAATACAAATTACAGATGTCAAGGGCAACCGCACACACACACACACACAAACACAACGACACACACACACACACACGGAGCTCCTGTTGACATTGTATTTATTATTGTAGTGAATCCAATCTAGTTTGTAGTCTCTTGTAAATTAGTATATGTAGAAATTAAATTAGTATTAAATTATTATAGTAATTAAATTATTATAGAAATTTAATTTTTATATAGAAATTTAATTATTATAGTAATTAAATATTAATTATTTATAGAAATTTTAATTTATTATAGTAATTAAAATATTATATAGAAATTAAATTACTATAGTAATTAAATTATTATATAGAAATTTAATATTATAGTAATTAAATTATTATATAGAAATTAATATTAAATTATAGAAATTAATTATATAGAATAATTATATAATTATATATAGGAAATTAATTTAGATAGAAATTAAATTATATAGAAATTTAATTATTATAGAAATTAAATTCTTATATAGGCCATTATGTAGTGTATATTCGTCAGCCCCCACTCACCTGTATATAGGAACTCAAAGTAACCTGTATATAGAACTCAAAAGTAAACCGGTACTCGGCCATGGTAAATAATCGATATCATGCGGCAGCAGAGAATTCTGTGCAATATTAGGAGAATAAGAATCCTCTATAAACCATGTGTGGATCGTGTGATTGAAATCTTTTCCCCTTAGCTAATTATTTAGTTCATAACTTAAATCTCAAACCCAAAGTCCACGATACACACACACACATATATATATATATATAAATATATATCTCTCTATATATACATTCAAATACATTAAGATATATATATATATATATATAGTATATATATATCTAATATTTAAGATATTTGAAAGGTATTTAGAAGCAATTCGCTACTAAGTTAGTCATTAAGTTTTATTCAGATATACGTTGTCATTGTTGTTGTTTTACGTTTCCTGTTTTCCCCATCCCCCCACATCCCCCAAAAATTGTGAACCCTATGTTTAGTGATTTATTATTGATCCATAGCTCGATCTGATCGATTGTTCTGATCGATTGAGCCCATTGGACGAGAGAATATATAATAGCGAAAATTAAATTAATTAATTCATGTACGCGTTGGGCGCGACACAAACGAGAGAAAAAGAAATAAATATATTACAAGATTAAATGAGTTGAAATTAAAAAAAGGAAATAAATGGAAGTGTTTTTTTTTTCGAATTTCGAGTGGGGGATGAGAAGGGATCCATAGGAGATTGTGGATTATCGATCACATTGGAAAGTGATTCCTCAAGGATTCTAAGAGGATTTTTTATTTAATTTAATGTCCTTAAATTATGGCAAGTAAATTGGTAAGAAAGACAAATGTTGATTGTAAAAATTATATAAAGGAAAACCAAATTAAAAATAAATAAGAAGAATTATGACCCATTCTCCTTCGATATAAATTGTATTATTTATTTTTATGTCTTCATTTTATGTTTTGGTTTTTCATTTATTTCGGTTTATTTTGGTTTTTTTTTTAATTTTGTTATTTTAATTTTGTTTATTTATTTCATTTATTTCGGTTTATTTTGGTTTTTTTTATTTTAATTTTGTTTATTTTTAATTTGTTTTTTTAATTTTGATCATTTATTTCGTTTATTTGGTTTTTCTTTTAATTTTGTTTTTAATTTTGTTTATTTTTAATTTTTTTATTTTTAATTTTGTTTATTTTTAATTTTGATCATTTATTTAATTTTCTTATTTATATTATATTTCATAATATATTTCTTGATAATCATTTTTTTGAATTTTTTGAATTGTGCTTAACTTTAATTTCAATAATTAAAAAATTAATTATTGTTCCTTTTAAAATAATGTAAATATGAAAAATTAATTAATTTTCTCCCTTTTAAAACAAAAAATAGATTTTATTCTTCTTCAATTATTCTTCAGTT
>CM029562.1:5641199-5651824 GCA_017309665.1 Coelopa frigida
TTTCTTCCTCTTCCTCTACCCCTTTCTTTCTTTCTTTCTTTTCACTCTCCCCCTTTCTTCCTCTCCCTCTCTCTCACTCCCTCTTTCCCCTCGATCCCTCTCTCTCTCTCTTTCACATCCCTTTCGTTCTATGCTTCACAAAGTGAAAGTTGCCTCCTCTTCTCCTCGCCCTCTCCTTGTTCTCTTTCTCTCCCCCCCCCCCCTCCCCCCCCTCAACCTCGTCATTAGCGTCTCGCGCTCTCCTCGAAGGGGTTCGCGAGTCCTGATCGATATTTTAATTTTATTTCGCTCCTCGATATTTTTTTCTCTTCTTCTCCTCCTCTTTCATCTGCGACTTTATTGAGTTTTACGCCCGGCGGGTGAAGGTCTTGAGAAAGACAAGGATGAAGAGGAGGAGGAGGAGGAGGAGGAGGATGAAGAGGAGGTGGGCGAGAATGAAAAGGATGATGAAGAGGTTGGTGGGTGGAGAAGAGATGAAGAGCTCTCATATCCTTGGCAACTCTTTGATGCATCAGCAATTGATAGTCTCGCTTTATTGGAATCCCTTCTCGCGGCTGGATGTGTTTGCGCAAAGGATCCTTTGTGTTGGAGGAAATGCGAAAAAGAACTTGAAATGGAAAACCGAACAAGAATCTCAAATGGAAAATGAACAAGAATTTGAAATGAAAGACGAATAAGAACATCGAATGGAAAACGAACAAGAGCTTCAAATGGAGACAAACTCGAAATTCAAATGGAGACAAACTCGAAATTCAAATGGAGACAAACTCGAACTTCAAATGGAGACAAACTCGAACTTCAAATGGAGACAAACTCGAACTTCAAATGGAGACAAACTCGAACTTCAAATGGAGACAAACTCGAACTTCAAATGGAGACAAACTCGAACTTCAAATGGATACAAACTCGAACTTCAAATGGAGACAAACTCGAACTTCAAATGGAGACAAACTCGAAATTCAAATGGAGACAAACTCGAACTTCAAATGGAGACAAACTCGAAATTCAAATGGAGACAAACTCGAACTTCAAATGGAGACAAACTCGAAATTCAAATGGAGACAAACTCGAACTTCAAATGGATACAAACTCGAACTTCAAATGAAGACAAAGTCGAACTTCAAATGAAGACAAACTCGAACTTCAAATGGAGACAAACTCGAACTTCAAATGGAGACAAACTCGAACTTCAAATGGAGACAAACTCGAACTTCAAATGGAGACAAACTCGAACTTCAAATGGAGACAAACTCGAACTTCAAATGGAGACAAACTCGAACTTCAAATGGAGACAAACTCGAAATTCAAATGGAGACAAACTCGAAATTCAAATGGAGACAAACTCGAACTTCAAATGGAGACAAACTCGAACTTCAAATGGAGACAAACTCGAACTTCAAATGGAGACAAACTCGAACTTCAAATGGAGACAAACTCGAACTTCAAATGGAGACAAACTCGAACTTCAAATGGAGACAAACTCGAACTTCAAATGGAGACAAACTCGAAATTCAAATGGAGACAAACTCGAACTTCAAATGGAGACAAACTCGAATTCAAATGGAGACAAACTCGAACTTCAAATGGAGACAAACTCGAAATTCAAATGGAGACAAACTCGAACTTCAAATGGAGACAAACTCGAACTTCAAATGGAGACAAACTCGAACTTCAAATGGAGACAAACTCGAACTTCAAATGGATACAAACTCGAACTTCAAATGGAGACAAACTCGAACTTCAAATGGAGACAAACTCGAAATTCAAATGGAGACAAACTCGAACTTCAAATGGAGACAAACTCGAAATTCAAATGGAGACAAACTCGAACTTCAAATGGATACAAACTCGAACTTCAAATGAAGACAAAGTCGAACTTCAAATGAAGACAAACTCGAACTTCAAATGGAGACAAACTCGAACTTCAAATGGAGACAAACTCGAACTTCAAATGGAGACAAACTCGAACTTCAAATGGAGACAAACTCGAACTTCAAATGGAGACAAACTCGAACTTCAAATGGAGACAAACTCGAACTTCAAATGGAGACAAACTCGAAATTCAAATGGAGACAAACTCGAAATTCAAATGGAGACAAACTCGAACTTCAAATGGAGACAAACTCGAACTTCAAATGGAGACAAACTCGAACTTCAAATGGAGACAAACTCGAACTTCAAATGGAGACAAACTCGAACTTCAAATGGAGACAAACTCGAACTTCAAATGGAGACAAACTCGAACTTCAAATGAACTCGAATTGAAGGCGAATTCGAACATCGATTGGAGACTAAAAATAATGAAGAGAACGAAGTGAATTCTTCCATTTTAGCAGAGATTTATCTGGCTCAAGGGCTATGGAAGAAAATAAATTATAAAAAGAAGTTATAAAAAGAAGCGACTCAGTCCTGGATCTCTTGATTTTAACGCCTCTGGCTCGGTCAGTTGGGGAGATCTGATGGCCTAATTAGAAGACGGAAAGCTTTCCACATCCCCTGTGGGCAGAACTCTTCAAAGGATCTGAGAGAAAGCGAGGACAAGCCGAGCATTCATGTGTCCTTCTTGAGATCACTTCAGAGAGAGAGGAGAAACCCTCATTCGCCAAGGATAATCATGCCCTTCATGCCTTTCGTATCTTCTCCTAACCATGCATTAGCTTCTCGCTCTCTCTCTCCCTCTCTCTCTCTCTCTCTCTCTCTCTCTCTCTCTCTCACACTCGAGCCGTGTAAATTGTGTTTGGCCCGAGTGTCCTTTCATCCAAGCAACGCCCACATGTGCCACGCCCACTCTTTTACTGCCTTTGGCTCTCCTTTGAAGTGACCACCACCATGAGTTTCGAGGGATCGCGGGTGAATCTCTGAAATCGAATCCATTTTAAGCCCATAACCAAATTCAATTATCCTTTCACGACATGAAAGCAACAACGAGAGGACATTTGTCCACGACAAGAATCATAGAAACAACAATAATAAAAACAACAAAAATAACAACAATAATAAAAACAACAAAAATAACAACGATAATAAAAACAACAACAATAAAACAACAAAAATAACAACAATAATAATAATAACAACCATAACAAAAAAGAAGATGATGCCGTATGTGAAACAATAACAAAATTAGCAACAGGACCTCGGACGAGTCGGAGTCATAGTCCTTTGATTTCGTTAACGCAATAAAATAATTGGTTAAAAGGACGAACGAAGCCTTCAAGCCTCCTGCCTTTCCTCCCTCGTCCTCGTAATAATTTAATAATTTAGCAGGACAAAAGGCGAGGGGGAGAAGGAACCACATGTGATGGCGAGAAAAGGAGACGATGAAGGATGGAGGGAGTGTGTGTGTGTCGAGTGGTTCGCGGAAATCGGAAAAAGGCCAATGAGGGTGAGAATGGTTAAGAAGGAAAGACGGTAATGAGGGAAATAAAAGGAAAAAGCAAGAGGTCGAAGAAGGAGAAGAGGGCGAAAAAGGAGATGAGGTCAAAGAGCTGATGAAAGACATGTGAATGAAGTGCAGAAGGCGTTGAGCGTAATTGGTTAAAAGATATTGTTATCAGAGGTAAGAACGAGGAGGGTTGGTGGAAATTATAAATGAAAAAAATATATAGAAAAAAATTATAAATGATAAAATTATAAATGAAAATTAAAAATTAAAAAATTAAAATGAAAAAATTATAAATGAAAAAATTTATAAAGAAAAAAATTATAAATGAAAATATTAAAAATGAAAATATTAAAAAAAAATTTAAAATGAAAAAATTAAAAATGAAAAATTTAAAAGGAAAAATTAAAATTGAAAAAATTAAAAATGAAAAATTTAAAAGGAAAAATTAAAATGAAAAAATTAAAAATTAAAAAATTAAAAATGAAAAAATTAAAATGGAAAAAATTAAAAATGAAAAAATTAAAAATGAAAAATTAAAAATGATAAAAATTATAAATCAAAAAATTAAAATTGAAAAAATGAAAATAAAAAAATGAAAAATGGAAAAAATAAAATTGAAAAAATTAAAAATGAAAAAATTAAAATTGAAAAAATTAAAAATGAAAAAATTAAAATTGAAAAAATTAAAATGATAAAATTAAAAATAAAAATTAAAAAGGAAAAATTAAAATTGAAAAAATTAAAAATGAAAATTAAAAAAGAAAAATTAAAAATGAAAAAATTAAACATGAAAAATTAAAAAGGGAAAATTAAAAAGGAAAAATTGAAAATATTAAAAAGGAAGAAATTAAACAAGGAAAAAATTAAAAATGAAAAAATTAAAAATGAAAAATAAATAAGGAAAAATTAAAATTGAAAAAATTAAAAATAAAAATTGAAAAATTAAAAATTTAAAAAAAAAAATAAATTTAAAAAATTAAAAAATTAAAAATGGAAAAAATTATAAATGAACAAAAAAAGAGAATACAAATTACAAAAATCTAGAAAGGAGTGAAGGAAAAAAGGAGAAGAACTTGAAGGAAGTGAAAGAAGAAAGGATGAAGAGACAAATGTGAGAAGGAAATAAGATAACGAATATAATATAAAACAATCACCAACCGATCCCGAGCCAACTGAGAGTCCAAGGGGCACGAAGTATTTGATTTAACTCATCCTACCCTTTTGTTCATTTCTTGCTTCGTTCTTTCATTCCTAACATTAACATTAATAAACATTTTTTCCTTCACTCCATCCTTTACTTCTTCCTCCACTTCTTCTTTTACTTCTTCTTGTACTTCTTCCTTCACTCCATCCTTCACTTCTTCCTTCACTGCATCCTTCACTTCTTCCTTCATTTCTTCCTTGACTTCTTCCTTCACTTCATCCTTCAATTCTTCCTTCACTTCTTCTTTAACTTCTTCCTTCACTTCATCCACCACTTCATCCACCACTTCTTCCTTCACTTCTTCATCCTTCATCACCCTTCCCCATCCTTCATTGCCTACGTTCGTCCATCTCCCGGAGTCGATAAGTCAAGGATCCAGTCGCCACAGCCCGACCTGCGACAAGAAGTCCCACAGGACCTGCTGCCATATGCAAATAATCCCAAAGGCTTCCGCCATTCTCCACCACCCTCTCCTCCACCCCTTTGTCCTCACTCTGATCACATATGCTGCGATGCAAAACGAAGGGTTTTTTCCCACAAAAGGAGGCCATAAAAACGCCTCCTCCCCTGCCATCTCGCCCGGAAGCTGGCAACCGGAACGAAAGGGAGCGATGAGGATGAGCCGAGGAAACCGCAAACAAATCGGCGAAAACGCGTCAACAGTTGGCGAACACCAACAAACACCAACAAACACACACAAACACGCAATCACACACACAATCACACACACACACACTAACACACACACATGATGATAACCCATTTGGCCTCCTGTCAACAGACGTCGGCCGCCGCCACCAGCCGCGAGATGCAAATCCGCACCCTTCCTTCGGGTGCTCGGCCCCGAACGGAATAAAATTCGCCACATATGAGTGGCATGTGTGTGTGAAATCTTTGGGTGGGGAGGGGAGTGGTGAAAGGAAGAGAAGGGATGTGGGTGGGTGTGTGGGTTGTAGTAGTAGATGTGGGTGGGAGTATGGGTTGTAGTGTGTGTGAAAGTATAGGTTGAAATCTGTGTGAAAGTATTGGTTGTAATGTGTGTTTTGTTGCCGGAAACGGATATGCATCATTGTTAATCGTAAGTTGAGTGTGTAAAGTGAAATGTTATCATTTGTTATCGTTCGTTCATCGTTCATCGCCCGCTGTTGTCGTTGTGTCGTCGTCGTCGTCGTCATCGATGAATTTTAAGTGCCCCCGGGGTGCATGTGTGGAAATGTGGGCGAATATATGTGAGTGTATGGGTGGGAGTGTGAGTGGGTGGGAGTTTGTGATTGTATGGATGGGAGTGTGTGTTTGAGTTCATGTGTTTGTTGCTGGTGGCATTTGGTTTGGAGGCAGGTCAAGGTTAGTGTTTTGCATGCGGATGTTGTTTACATGGCCATTTGCGTGTATTTGTTTGTTGTGTTTGTCTTTGAAATCGGAGGCGGTGGAGGATGGGAGGATGATGTCAAGGATTGAATGAGAGGAAGAGAGGATGGGGAGGAAATCAAGGAGTCGAGGGAGGAGGGGACGAAATCAAAGAGTCGAGGGAGGGGAGGGACGAAATCAAGGAGTCGAGGGAGGAGGGGACGAAATCAAGGAGTCGAGGGAGGAGGGGACGAAATCAAGGAGTCGAGAGAAACAGAAACAGATAAAGGAGTCATTGAGGGAGTGAGAGATTGTTTGCATTGAGTGATTTTAATAGAACTCCAATGGATTGAATGACCTTTGATTGCTTTATTTTGAAGGTCCTTTTTGGGGAAAATAATTCCATTCTTTTGAATCCTCCACCTTTTGTTCCAACTTCGTCCTAATGAAGATAGGATTCTAAACCCCAATTCCATTCAGTTTCCTCAATCTCGAGGAAATTTTTGATCTGAAGAAGTCTTTAGAAGGAGGTTGAGTTGTATAATTTTTTCTCTCAAAAACTTCTCCAAAGAAGTTTTCGCATTTTTGCTCTCTCAAAGAACTTTTTCCAAAGGAGTTTGTGTTGAGTTCACCCTTGGCTGATTATCCTTGCCTAATTATACGCCCACTTCCTGCATAGGAATAATAAGCCCGAGAAATTATTAATTAAAACGAAGCCGTGACGCATAATGAGGATGCGCCGTCGAAGGACCTCCTCCTGAGAAGTGGGGGGAAATTGAATTTTAAATAAATTAGCTGAGCAAAGGACGAGGCATAAATGAAAGGATAAATAGGGTAGGATACAAAGGACGACAAGTGAAGGAGAAGGAGTGGAGAAGTGAAGGAGAAGGAGTGGAGGAGTGAAGGAGAAGGAGTGGAGGCGAAAGATTGAGGAGTGAAGGAGAAAGATGAAGGAGTGAAGGCGAAAGATTGAGGAGTGAAGGAGAAAGATGAAGGAGTGAAGGAGAAAGATGAAGGAGTGAAGGAGACGGACGAAGCTGCGAGAGTGCGACAAATTACATTAACCCCATAAAGGCGAGCGTCGCGCTGATGGAGGCCGCAACGAGGCTGGCGCAGGACCTGCGCGAACGAATCGCGAGGATGGCGCTAATTAACATCGAATTAAAACGCGTCCTTCGGGTTGGAGCGGGGAGAGAATTGAAGGAAGGATCAGAAGAAATGGCGCGGCAACAAATGGACGTCGTCGTCGTCATCGTATCCTTTTCGACCAACGCCATCGCATCTCATTAATAAACATAAAATAATTTCCTGCCTCCGACTCGACACGACTCGAACTCGAACTCGCCACGCCAAAGGACGAAGGATGAAGGCCCTTTGTCCACGGCATCTTATGAATATTTAAGTGCTGCTCGAAACGCTTGGGTCCAGGACGAAAGACGAAGGACTCGAAGACGAAGGACTGAAGACGAAGGATTCAAGACGCAGGACTCAAGACAACGCCATCTTGGGAGCGCTCATAACTTTAATGAATGCGAATGAGCCAGTCGAGAGAGAGTGAGAGAGAGAGAGAGAGAGAGAGTGAGAGAGAGAGAAAGAGAAAGAGAGGAAGGATGCGTCGTCTCCAGGACGATGATAATGACGACCACGTTGGGGTGAAGTTGGCTTCAAAGGATGCGAAAGATTCCAGTGTTTGTTGGTCTGGTGTTTGCGGTGGTGGTGATGGGGTTGTTTGTTGTTTGTTGTTTGTTGCTTGTTGTTGTTGCTTGTTCGTTGTTGTTGCTTGCTGTTGTTTGTTGCTTGTTGTTGTGAATCCATTAAAACAACAAGCGCTCAATTTAATATTCGCATTCGACGGCCATTAAACGAGACCGGCGAATGCGCGGCTTCCACCCTCCAACCCTCGAACTCTTCTTTGGGCTTTTGTTTCACGGACTTTCATTCTCGTCCTTTCGTTCTCAGCCTTTGATTCCCGGTCTGCCGTCCTCGGTTTTTGTTTCTCTACTCTTCATTTCTCAGCCTTTCATCCTCGAAATTTTATTCTCAGCCCTTCATCTCATCGTCCTTCTTTGTTTCTCTCCCAAATGCCACGTGATCCCTTCGGTTACGCCATTAACGGCTGCTTCCAGGGGCTGTAATTAGTTTTATGAGCGTCGAAGCCACCCCTTTTGCATCGTCGAAGGATTCGCATTCGACACGAAGGAGTTGTGACCATGGGGAGGAGACGATGATGTGCTTCCAGCCAGGTCCAGCCAGGTGGAAGGCGGAAGGTGGAGTTTTATTTATGAGGAGTTGGAAAGTGGGGGAGGTGGAGGAAAGGGAGAAGAAGGTGTTAGAAAGAGA
The DNA here is from genome assembly GCA_017309665.1 of Coelopa frigida. NCBI lineage: Eukaryota > Metazoa > Arthropoda > Insecta > Diptera > Coelopidae > Coelopa > Coelopa frigida. The sequence continues at coordinate 5,649,476 of CM029562.1, forward strand.
GAAGAATGAGTGTAGAAGTAGAAGGAGAGATGGAGAAAGAGAGCAGAATGAGTGAAGAATGAGGATCCTTCGAAGGAAGCGATGATATTAATTCCAAATGAAGTCAATTCGATCCCTTCTAAATATCGTCTTCTTCTATCTCGTCTTCACCATTCTTCTAAGCGAGGTGAGGTGAGTTGAATTCTTGCAGCTCCTAGAAGTATGCAACACTCGATGAACTCACGATATGCGATCGTTTTTATTGCTCTGATGCTTTCGTTGTTGTTGTCTCGACGGCTTCGTTGTTGTTGCTCTGATGTCATCGTTGTTGTTGTCTCGACGGCTTCGTTGTTGTTGCTCTGATGTCATCGTTGTTGTTGTCTCGACGGCTTCGTTGTTGTTGCTCTGATGTCATCGTTGTTGTTGTCTCGCTGACTTTGTTTTTGTTGTCTCGCTGACTTTGTTTTTGTTGCCTCGTTTCTCGCGCTGTTTCTGCCACGACCTCTGAGAAAGAGAATCATCAAAGGACGACCGAGTGTGATTTTTAAAGGATGTTCGAAGCGAAAGGAAGTGGAGTTTGCGGAAGAATTTAGCGAAGAATATTTTAGGAGAATATAGTGAAGAAACTTGAGGAGAATCGGGCGAGAAATTTTGAGAAGAATCTTACGAAGAAGCTTAGGAGAATCAGGCGAAGAGTTTTGAGGAAAATCTTGCGTAGAATCTTGAGGAGAACCTTGCGAAGAATTTTGAGGAAAAACATGCGAAGAAACTCCAACGATATACGAAGTCCCAGCTTCTGCTTCTTCTCAGCTCCTTTTACTTTCCCTCACGATTCGATTCTCTCTCCACAATTCCCTCCTCTCCACAATCCCTCCTCTCCACAATTCCCTCCTCTCCACAATTCCCTCCTCTCCACAATTCCCTCCTCTCCACAATTCCCTTCTCTCCACAATTCCCTCCTCTCCACAATTCCCTCCTCTCCACAATCCCTCCTCTCCACAATTCCCTCCTCTCCACAATTCCCTCCTCTCCACAATTCCCTCCTCTCCACAATTCCCTTCTCTCCACAATTCCCTCCTCTCCACAATTCCCTTCTCTCCACAATTCCCTCCTCTCCACAATCCCTCCTCTCCACAATTCCCTCCTCTCCACAATCCCTCCTCTCCACAATCCCTCCTCTCCACAATTCCCTCCTCTCCACAATTCCCTTCTCTCCACAATTCCCTTCTCTCCACAATTCCCTCCTCTCCACAATTCCCTCTCTCCACAATCCTCTCTCCCCCCAAGCCTCTCTCTTTCCCCAAGTTTCTCTCTCATTTGCGCTCTCTCTCTCTCTCGCGGCAGCAGGAGATTCTTTCGCTCTCTCATTACCCTTCAGTTGGAACTCATTTTACTCCTTTCGTAATTTATGCGAAATTGCCGGGATCCCCTTCGTCGTCACCCTTCGCCGCCCTCCTCCGCCCTCCATCGATCGAAGCTCGTCCTGCGCCTGCCCCGACACGAGCCACCCCCAGCAGGAGGCGAGGGGCGGCGGATGGGACGTCGCCTCATTTGCATAGCATCCTGACGTATCCGCATCCTTCCATTCCAGCTGCTCATCCGGGCAGCACCTGCGCCCTCCCCGCCTCCTCCTTCTCCACCCCCTCTCTCTCACTCTCCACCCCCTCTCTCTCTGCTCTCCCTTCTCCCTCATCTCTGATACGATGGATTGTTGTTGGGAGGGAGATCGCGTAATCATCGTCCTAATTTAAATAAATTTCCCGAATGTCCTCATTCCTGAGAGAAGCTATCTCACTCTATCTCTCTTCTTCATTCTATCAATCACTCTCCCTCTATCTTGCTATTTCTATCTCTTTCTTTCTCTTTCTCTTTCTTCTTTTTCTTTTCTTTTGCTTTCTTCTCTTTCTTTTCTTCTCTGGCGTTGTCGTTCCTTAAGAGAATTCTTCCCGCTGTATAGGTGTGTGTGTGTGGAGTGAGTGAGTTGTATTGGTGCCGAGCGCCCTTCGCAAGCCTTTCATTCTATTTTTGTTGATATCAGATTGAGTGGGAGAGAATGGACGTCAGAACGAGATAGAGAGAATATTTCAAAAGTGAGATAGAGGCAGAATAAAAAGGGATGGCAACATTCTCTGAAGGGTCAACGTAGGCCTCAATCGAGGAACGAAGAATCGAAACCTGAAGAAGCGAGAAAAAAACCGAGAAGGTGAGGATGGAAAAAAGAAAGAGCAAGAAAATAGTAGAAGAAGAAGACAACAAAAAGAAGAGAAGAAGAAGAATAAGACAACAAAAGAAGAAGAAGAGAAGAAGAAGACAACAAAAAAGAAGAAGAAGAAGACAATAAAAAGAAGAAGAAGAAAAGAAGATGAAAAA
>CM029562.1:5651924-5667985 GCA_017309665.1 Coelopa frigida
ATTTCGTTATATTTTTTCTGGTTTATTCTACTCTGTTTTTTTTTTTCTCATCTGTTTAATTTTTAGCATTCTGTTTAATTTTTCTCGTTCTGTTTTATTTCTTGTAAATTTATTTTTTCTGTTTTTCTCTGAGTTTATTTTTTTTCTTCATTTTATTTTTTTCCCTCTGTTTATTTTTTCTCAATCTATTTAATCTGTATTTTATGATTTTTTTCAGATTTTTATTTCTGTTTCTTCTTAATTTGTATATTTACTTTTTTATTTTTGCTTTATTTTAAGTGGATTTTTTATTTCTTTTTGATGTGTTCTCCTCGCAAATTAATTATTGATGATTATTTTTTTATGCGTCTCTCGATTCGATTCGTTTCGATTCGATTCCATTTCATTCGAATCGATTCACTTCGGGCTCTGATTTGTTTTCATTTCTCACCCTTCTTCCTCTTCTTCCTGCTTCATCGTTCCTCTGCTTTTGCAATAAATGACATTCCTGAATCATTTGGAGCAGAGGCTCCCCGTCGACTGAGACAGACAGGAAGAGTGAGAGAGACAGACATAGAGAGAGAGAGAGAGAGAGAGACAGACATAGAGAGAGAGAGAAAGAGCAAAGAGTACTCCCCACTCCATCCAAGCTAAACCTCCGCCACTGAAAGTTGACTCGTTGCACCTTTGGCACGATCCGATTACCGATACCCAATTAGAATAATTAGAATATAATTAGAGGGACGCTTGACCGCATGACCGCATGACTTCGTGACACCCTCGGCCCCAAACACCTCAAACCCCAAGCCCATTAACATCAGGGGTCGAGCGGACGTTCTTCCACCCTGACACCCATTGAAATTCCCACGGGCCTCAATGTATTCAGAAGAATTCCTAATAGGATTTGGAATACTTAATGGAACTCGGAATTCCTAATGAAAGTCGGAATTCCTAATGGAACTCGAATTTCCTAGTGAAAGTCGTAATTCCTAATGGAACTCGGAATTCATTCAACCGGAATTCAACCCGGAATTCAACCCGGAATTCCTAATAGGATTCAACTCTCAAGGCCCCCAGAGTTTGAACCCTTTAATATATTTTCAGACAGACACGAGTCGAGCCCACAAAACCTTTCCAGCACCTAAATCGACGTTTACTTTGAACCTTGACGACTTGGGTTCTCGGTACTCAAGGGGTTCCCATTACTTAGAGAGTTCCGATTAAAATCACAGCTTTTCAATGGAAATTTTATTAGCTTTTAATAGACAATTAGAGAATTGCTGTAGATAGATAGTTCGATTGCTGATAATAGATTCTAGTCTTATGACCTGAGAGTTCTCCCCGTTTTTCTATATTGATGACGACCAAAAGATTTCTATCAAAAGGAAATTCGATACCACAATACTCAAGTAGTATAGGGCTCATCGAATCATCATAATGAAAGCAATATTGATGATAGAAATTTCATCAGATTATCCAATCATTCCTTCGCATACGAAATCGATTGAAATCGGAGCCTGATTTAGCAAGATCGACTCCGATCAACATCCAAACGACGACGACGACGATTTCTTTTCTCGGAATCATGACTCAAGGCATCCTCCTGTGATGATGAGTTCGGAATAAGATTCCATTTTTCTCTCTACTATGGAAGATGAAACCAGTCAAAGGGTTTTTTTTTTTTGCTCATCTTCCAGAACCACATGAAATAAAATTCGACAAGAGAAATAAAAAATAATAAAATTCCACAAGAGAAATGAAATCAATGGCACAAAACTCGAGGAGAAAAAAGAAAAAAAAACAAAAGGAGAAAATAAAGAAACTCAAACAAGGATAGAGGAAGGAAGAGAACTAAAAAGGAAAGAAAGGAACATAAATGAGGAAAGAAAGGAACATAAACAAGGAAAGAAAGAAAAAGATAGAAGGTAAAAAAAAGAGAAAGAATGAGAAGGGAGAGAAAGAGAGACAGAAGCTACTCATCGAGTTAATGGATTAAGTTTCGATTGATGTTTATTAATGGTTCAAGTTGTATGAGATATTCAAGTTATTGTTGTTTTGTTTTTTTTTTATTGATACTATAGAAGATGTTGTTTGTGTTACTGTAGATGATTTTGTTGTTGTTGTTGGCATTTGAATGTTGTTGCTATTGAAATGTTGTTGCTATTGAAATGTTTCTGTTGTTGCCATTGAAATGTTTCTGTTGTTGCCATTGCAATGTTGCTGTAAACAAACAATTAATCTTTCCTCACTTCGTCGAACCGAAACGAAATGTTTGCTTAATAATTTTTCCTGTAGAATCTTCGCAAGAAGCAACAGGAAGGAGAAGAGTGAAGGAGAAAATAAAAAGTATGAGAAAGATAACAAAATAAAAATATGAGAAAGTGCACAAAATAAAAAGCATGAGAAAAGAATGAAAGATAAATAAACAAATAAATCGTTGTGAAGAAGGACATTAATCAGATTTCGCAAAGAGGAACACAAGAGTTTGGAGAGAAGAAGTGATGATGGAGATAAAGTGATGATAAAGAAAAAGTAAGGTGAAGAATAAAAAGAGAAGTGATGAAGATACCACCAGAGTGGAGAAGGAATCAACAAATTGAATTGAATTTTAAAATTGCAATACAAAAGCGAGTTTTCGAAACTTAATTAGGAACTGAAGCTGAAAGATCTCAAGCAGGACGAGTACAACAAAAAGTAAAGTACAAGGAAAAACAAGAATAACAAGAACAAACAACAAGAAACAACAAAAAGCAAACAACAAAAAAAAGAACAAGGAACAACAAAAAGCAAACAACAACAACAAGAATAAACACCATCACTGAAAGGCAAAGAAATGCTTGAAGAAGTTCTCAACTCATCGTCCTGGTCGTCCTGAGGCTGACTTTCGATGCTGTTGTCGGAAAAGTTATTTCCGAAACAATTCGCACAATTCTCCACCAAAAACTTCACCTTCATTCATTTTGCTACACGCCCTCCTTTCTTTTTACCTCCCCTTCAGAAAACACACACACAAGTCCACGTGGGAGGGGAAGAAAAGGAGGAAGAGAAAGATTGAAGGACAGACAAAAAGACAGACAGTCGGAAGGAAGTCAGCCGGAAAGGATGGTGAAAAATGTTGGGAAAAAAATTCACCTCATAATTTTCTTGTTTTTACGATAACAACGCCAACGACGAGGACGAATGTAATAAATGTCACAAGAAAAAACAACAAGGACAATAAAAACAAAAAAGGAGAATGAGAACAACAACGAGAATGAAAGCAACAACGAGAATGAGAACAACAAGGGCTATCAAAAAACCAAGAACAACAATCACCGACAACAAAAACGACAATAACCGACAACAAAAAAGCGACAATAACCGACAACAAAAAAGCGACAATAACCGACAACAACAAAAGCAAAAATCGACAACAAAAACCGACAAGGATTACAAGGACACGTTTCGAACGATTCTCCTCGAGCCTTCAGCCTCCCGCCCCCTTTGGCCACGCCTCCTTCTGTTGCGCCCCCTTTGGCCACGCCTCCTTCTGTCCCGCCTCCTCTTTTCATGGAAGTTGTTTTTTATCACTTTTGGTTTCTGTTTTTTTCTTATTTTTGTTATTGTTATTTCATGTTGTTGTTATTGCTTGGTGTTTTTATTCCATGTTGTTGTTACACATTGTTGTTGGTTTTTCCTTATTGTTGTTATTCCTTGTTGTTGTTATTACCTTGTTGTTATTATTCCATGTTGTTGTGGTTTCCTTTCCACCTCCGTTTGTTATTTTTTTGTAATTTAATTTCCCAACGAAGCGCGCGTGCCATCGTCTGGCATCCCACTCTACCTTTCATGCTCTCCCTTTCTCACTCTATCATTTCCAACTCTCCCTTTCCTTTCATACTTTCCCCCCTTATCTTGTGACCCCAACGAAAGGCAGACGCGGATTCCAAAACGACGAAAGTCAACTGTTCGCCCTCATCGGCCCCGCCTCCTGTGTCTCTCCCTCTCTCTCTATCCCGCCCCTTTCTCTCTCTCTCTGTCTGTCCATCCCGCCCACCGTCCGTCAACGTGACTCGTAATGGGAAAATTATGAGCGTCCCGCCCTTTGGCCCCCCCGCGACCACGATTCGATGCGAGGGCGTAATTCAAGCTCCGCGGGGTTGCCTTTGAGAGAGCTCTCCTTTTTTTCAAGGACATTTGTTGTGTTCATGTTATCTCGTTTTCCCATCTCTCATCACTTTTGGTCCCCTTCTTGTTCTCCTTCTCGTTCTCCTTCTTTTTCTCCTTCTCACTCTCCTTCTCGCTCTCCTTCTCGCTATCCTTCTCGTTCTCCTTCTCGTTCTCCTTCTCGTGCTATTAAAGCCTTTGTGAGCGTCTCATTTCGACCCCTTCAGCTGCTGCCGTCTCACAATCATTTGCTGTCTGTTTATCTGTCCGTCCGTAGGTCGGTCTCTCTGTCTGTCCGTAGGTCGGTCTCTCTGTCTGTCCTTCTGTCTGTCTGTCTTTCTGCCTCACCGACCATCCTTCTGTCTTTTTATCTGTTCATCAGTCCTCCTTCTCTAAGGCCATCTCCAAGTCCTTCTGTCTATTTGTCTCCGATGCTCGCGTCTTTCTAACATCCTCTGGTCCCTTTGTCTATCTTCATGTTCGTCTCACGATGTCTCCATCCTCACCCATTCCTCATTCTTCCTCTTCCGGTCCTTGTGTTTGTCACAATCTTTCCTTTCATCCATCCATCCATCTGTCCGTCCGTCCGTCCGTCTGCCTGTCACAATCTTTCCTTCGATATGTCGTCTGTCCGTCTGTCGGTCTGGGTTTCTGTGTATTTTATTGAACAATTTGTAAACAAGAGCTTTTGTCTTCCTCCACAACCTTCCTCCCTCTCACTCTCTTTGTCTCCCTTTCCACCATCTCTCCCTCTCCCTCCCACTCCATTCTCTCGAATGAAAGAAGCATTTTCAAGTGAATGCCGAAGGGAGGATGTAGACGAAAAGAGTAGAAAGAGAAGGAGGAGAGAATCGAATGGAATGAAACGAAATGAAATCGCATGGAAGGAGAATGAAATGAAAATATTTTACGAGTTCTTTTTATTGGATTTAACATGCTTCTTCTTTCTCTCTCACTCTTCTTCACCCTCTTCACTTGTCTCATTCTCTACTTCTGTGTTCTCGAAGCAGCTTTTGTTTTCAAAGGAAATTGAATCAAGACGAATGTGAATGAGGCGAGCAAAGGACGATGAGAAAAGGACGAAAGGGCGGGGAGGGGAGGGGATGAAAACTGAAGAACCCTAAGGCAGAGAGAAGGAAGGAAAGGATTGAATAGGGGATTCAAAGAGAGAATAAGCTCAAGAAGGGCAGAGAGAGAGTGAGAGAGAAAAAGGGTTCAAAGCTACTTTAAAAGAGCTCCTGAGGAAATATCATCATTTTTAGAATGTTCTCGAAAGGTGAAAAGGACCAAAGCGAAGAGAGGTGAAAATTAGAAAGGAAACAAAGGCGAGGAAAGAAGTGAGGAAAGGAGAGGGAAAAGGGAAAATGAAATATGAAACGTGAGAGGAGGGAAGAACAGAAGGACGAAGAGGATGTCGAACAGGAGGAAGAAGAGGAGAATAGGACGAGGATGAGAAGAGAACGAACAGGAGAAGAGAACGAGCAGGTGAAGAAAACTGGGAGAAGAAGAGGACGAGGAGAAGAAGAGGACGAGATGGAGAAGAGAACGATGAGAAGAAGAGGACGAGATGGAGAAGAGGATTTCTCCTGTCAACAGATTTCATCGAGAATGTTTTGAATTGAATTCGAGATTTCGAGAAACCGGAACCCCTCTCTCTCACTCTCTCTTCGCCACTTCTTCATGCAATTCTTTTTCACCTTCTTCTCCACTTCTTTATCCCCTTCTTCTCCACTTTTTCCACAACTTCTCCTTCACCTGTTACCCGAGAGACACGAGCCGGAGACACGAACCATGGATCGAACTATGGAAGCCTCATTTTAATCGAATTTCACTCGAATCCTTTTCATCGTTGAAATCCCATCTTTCCTCTCCAACACTACCTCGCTCTGTCTCTCTATCATCTACCTCTCTCTCCCTCACTCTCTCTCTCTCTTTCCCCCCCCCTCCCTCTCTCCTTCTCTCTCTTCTTCACCAAATTTATTTTCGGTTTCGTCCCGCGGGTCTGATGTTCGGATCGAATGACGAGATTAAAAATAAAGCGAAACGAATTCCATCGTCCAGCCTGAGGGAAGGAGGCGACGACGCATGATTTGAAGGAATTTTTAGGTCACGTTCCATATCGAGGAATAACCCACAGGGCATACAACAAAAACTACAACAATAAAGAACCTGAGCCTAATATCGAATCGAGATCAGAAACTGAAAGGACAGAAGGAGAGGAAGTACAAAAAAAATATTATTTGTTAACCGATCCTTAAAGATCCTTCCTACTGATATTTCTGGAAGCTTTGAACCCAACCGACGAAAGATTAAAGGACAGACTGACCGATGGATGGAGAGATGGAGAAACAGGGGAGGAAGGAATGGACAGACAGACAGACAGAAAGACGGACGGATGGACGGACGGATGGATGGATGGACGGACAGAAAGACGGACGGATGGATGGACAGACAGAGGACGGACGGATGGATGGACAGACAGAGGACGGACAAGGACAGACGGAAAGGACCCACAAAAAAACAACAACCACAACAACAAGAACATCTATCTAGACAAGGTTCAAGAAGAAGAGGAAGGAGAGCATATGATATGACGGCGATAAATAATAAATTGAAAGCAAATAAATTACACTCGAAGCACGTTGGCAACGCTTTCATTGTTGTCGTCGTCGTCTTCGGTGTTGTTGGTTTTGTTGTTGGTCTTGTTGTTGATGTTTTGTGGTCGTTGTTCTTGTTGTTGTTGTTTTTATTGTTGTTCTTCTCATTCTTGTTGTTGTTGTTGGAGACGTCGTTGCCTGCGTTACGTGGAATTGAATTTTTCGCCCCCTTCTCCATCGAGCCCTTCTCCATCGAACTCTACTCCTTCGAACCTCATTCTCCCGAATCGAAACCCGTTTTGCCTTTTGTTTTAGGGATTCGCAAATTTTTAAAGAAGCAGTTGACGACGACGACGACGACGTTGGAGACGATGACGTCGTCGCCGCCAGGACAAGGATGCCATAAGAAGAAGATGGAAGGTGGGAAGGAAGGAGAGTGAATTTTTATGGCCGCCAAGTAGCAGAGAACGGTTTCAATAAAACTTTATGACTGCGGGTGAGCGGGAGCCGCAGGCAAAGACGACGACGACGCACGCAACAACGACGACAACGACGACGACGACGATGAAAATTGAATGAATTTCGTCTGCGGTCTACGCCTTCTCTTTCTCCTCCTCTGGCTCCACGCCACACCCCTCATCCTGGCTTGGACTTCCAAAGCAAGCAATCAAACTTAAATTCAACGAAATTTAAGCGATTCTCATTCTTATGCGAAGGAGCAGGAGGAGGTCTTTAAGGAAGGAGAGGAGGAGGAAGAGGAGTCGAGGAGGAGGAGGAGGAAGAGAAGTCCGAGGAGTCCAAGGAGGATTCGAAAAGTCCGAAGAGAAGAAAGAGGAGTCCGATGAGGAGAAAGAGAAGTCCGAAACGAAGGAAGAGTCCGAAAGGGATCCACTTTCGTCCGCAGCGAGACGAAAGATTGAACGAGGTATTCTGCTACTTTAAAGGGAGCTACGAAATTTCATCGAGAACCGGTTAAAAAAGGTCTGTCGTTCTGTTTAAAGCTGTCTGTCGTCTTGTTTAAAGCTCGGTTGCCCTGTTTAAAGTTGTCGTTCGTTTTATTTAACTCTGTCTGCAGCCTGAATTTCGTAAGATGCCTCAACAAGAATGAGATCATAGTAAGAGAGTTCGATACCGTCCTTATCGAAGCCTCAAGCATTATAATAATAATAATAAATACATTCTTCGAAATGACGTGAATGTTTTAGGAATTAATTAAGAATTCTCGGGGTCGTCCTCCGGAGAGATTCTTTTGCAAGATTTGAAGACGATGCAGAGATTCTGATTCATAATTTATGTCATAAATCATCATAAATAATAAATCGATATGAAATCGATCGAATCCGAATCCCTAGAAGATCGATATCTTAAAAACACCTTCAGAAATCGATGTCTTGAACTCATCTTCAAAGATCGATGTCTTGAACTCATCTTCAAAGATCGATGTCTTGAACTTATCTTCAAAGATCGATGTCTCAAACTTTTTCGTAATTGAAAGATGTCTCAAACTCTTCCGTAAATCGATGTCAATCTCTTTCAAAACCTTTAAAGGTTAAACCGTAGAAAATCCCCTAAAGAAACTCGCTTTAAGAACTCACTTTGGACCATGGCCCACTTTTGTCCTTGTCGGACTCCTCGTTAATGGTTGGAGCGAAGAGGATTTTCCTCGACTTGAATTCAATTTATTCTTTCGTCCACACTTTTTTGTTTTTCTTTACGAAGGACATTGAGAGGATTTTCAAGGAATCCGCTCGATTAAAACTTGTCTCCGTCGAAAGGTTTTGGCGAAAGTTTCCACAACTTTGAAACGGACGGAACCTTCAAGCTTTAAGTTTGGCCCCATGAGGCGATGGAAAGTAGGGAGAGAAAGAGATGAAAGAGAGGGGAGAGAAAGAGATGGAAGAGAGGGGAGAGAAAGAGATGGCGGAGAGGGGAGGGGAGGGAGGGAGAAGAAAGTATGAAGATCTAGAGTGAGGATGAAAGTTTCTTTAATAACAAGGAAAACTTTGCAACAATTTTAATTCAAATAAAATTCAACAGGAAAGAAAGGACGAGAACGAGACGACTCAACGCCACCGCCAACAACAAAAACAATAACAACTATGGCAAAAATCACTACAACAACAACAATGCAAGAAAGAAAAATAACAACAATTTCAGAAAGAATAATAACAAAAAGAACTGTGAGGAAGTGCAGAAGTGAGAGAGGGGGCGAAAAAGTTGAAATAAAACAGTAGATAAACTCTTCTTTAATTTCCACGACAGGAAAACTTTTCCTTCGGTGCACAACTCGGGCGCCGAACTTGAACGAGAACAGAGAGAGAGAGAGACAGACAGACTGAGAGAGAGCGCTGTGCGAGTGAGACAGAGAGAGCGCTGTGTGAATGAGACAGAGAAAGAGCAGTGGGAGTGAGACAAAGAGAGATCGGATGGTTTGGGGCCGATGGCGGTCGGGTGAGAAACGGTAAAAGTTTTCTTTTAAACTTTGCACCAACTTTAAAGCGAAATTGCTGCGCTTCTTCTCCTTCATCTCTCTCTCTCTCTTTCACTCCAGTGCGTTGGCATCCTTCTCTAACTAACAGCAATCAGGACGAACGAGGGGGGGGAGAATGAGGACAGCAACAACAACAAGAAGGAGAAGAAGAATAACAAGAACTATAACAAATGCAACAGCGAATGAAGGGCGTGGAGCAGCGAACTTTTTTGCAAGGGGGCGAAGAGCGAAGAAGTTGAAGAAAAGAAAAGTCAAACGAGACGGAGGAGGAGGGCGAGTGAAGGGGAGAGAGGAAGACGGTGAGATAGTGGAGAGAGAGAGAGGGAGAGAGGGAGATGGAGATGGAGAGAGGGAGGAAGAGAGAGAGAGGGTGTGAGGAACAAAGCAATGAGAAGAATGAAAATTCACATGAAAAACCCATCCAAGTCGCAAGATGCGAAAGGAGTTGAAGAAAGAAAGAGTAGGGGAGGAAGGGAGAGGAAAAGAGTAAGTGAGAGGGTGAGATAGAGTGTGAGAGGAGAGAGAGGGGGAGGAGAGGAGGGAGAGAGCAGGAGAAAGAGAAAGAAAGAGAGAGAGGGAAAGAGGTGGAAAAGGAAATAAAATAAAAACTATATTTCCTCGGGAAAGTTGATGAAAACTTCGTGATAAAGAGACGACGGAAGGAAGGGAAAACGACAATAACAAAAAGGAAGATGACAACAACAAAAAACGACGATGACGACGACTATTGCAAGGACGACGACGCCGTGTGGGTTGAGTGGAGGTGGGCGTGGCATCACCGGAAGAAAACGTGGAGGAGATCGTTGTCCCTTGCACGCGTAGCGCAAACGAAAGGAAAATAAAATTTTATGAAAAATGAAAAATTGGGAGGAGAAGCAAAATTCAACAGCAAGTGAGAGAGAGAGAGAAAAGGAGAGAAATTCACGGAGCGCGGAAATTTTCTCTCGAAAACGGAAAACGGAAGTCATCACAAGACGTACAGCGCCGGAAACGAAGCGTTTTCTTCTTCTCCAACTCCAACTCCTCTTTTTTATTAAACTTTAAACTAAGTTCCGTGCATGTTCAGTTCGACGTCAGTTCGCCCAACTTCATCACTCCTCTCTCTCTCTCTCTCTCTGTCCACCACATCCCTCTCCATCATTCCCCTCCCCTTCCGTCTCCCTCCTTCTCTCAGTTGGTGCATCCGCCACCCATCGGGCTTTGTCCAATTTTTCATATTTTTCCAGTTTCCGTTCGAGTTTCCTGCCGCCGAGTTTTCTTCTTCTTCTCACTCTCAAGCTCTCGAAACCATTTGGATTTCCCCGGTCCGTGTTCGTGCCACGCCCCCCTCGTCCTCCTCGCCACCGACCATTCGTCTTTCTTCTCCCTCGAACACTCGTCCTTCGTCTCCCTCCCTCGACCTTTTCTCGATCCTCCCACGACCTTCTCTTGATCCTCCCTCGTCCTTCTCTTCCTTGTCCTTTTGAGCCGTTGTCAAAAGTGTTGAAGGTTGTCCTTGTTGTTGCTTTTGTTTGTTGTTGATTTGTTTTCGTCGTTGTTGTTGATTTGTTTTCGTCGTTGTTGTTGATTTGTTTTTGGTTGTTGTTTGATTTGTTTTCGTCGTTGTTGTTGATTTGTTTTTGGTTGTTGATGTGAATGTTGTTGTTATCATTGTTGTTGTTGTTTGTCATTTTGTTCTTTCTCATTTTATTGTCCTTTCGTTGTTGTTATTTGTCATTTTTGTTCTTGTTATTTGTCATTTATTGTTGTTGTTATTTCTCTTCTTTTTGTTCTTGTTATTTGTCATTTTTGTTCTTGTTATTTCTCATTTTTGTTCTTGTTATTTGTCATTTATTGTTGTTGTTATTTGTCATTTATTGTTGTTGTTGTGGGGGAAAATTGTTTTGATTGCTTTTAATGGATCCATTTGCAAAACTCTTCTCGTCATGGTTTTATTTTCGGCACTTTTATGAGTTCTGCTCGTGGTTGAACCCAGTCTTCGTTTGAAAAACCCCTTCCTCACTATATCTTTCTTTCTCATCCCTCCCTCCCTCTCTTTCTCTCCATTTCCTTCCATTTCTCTCTCTTTGACCCTCACTCTCTCTCCCCCTTATTTTGATATATTTTTATGGCCTTTCATGTCGTCTCGCGTTGCCAACCTCCTGTTCCCATTCTTCCGTTCGAACACTAACAAGGTTGTGGCAGCCCTGGCAACGGTGACAATTCACAGAATCCGTAGCTTCAGCGAAATCGAACCGTGTACGAACCGTGGGGATTCACCGCGTTAACCCTTCACCACCGGAGGTGACAAATCGAGGACATGATGATGAAATAATGACGAAATTCAGGACCCAGCGATCAAGATTTCGTGGACTTTGGATCAGGACTTCTTGAACTTTGGATCAGGACTTCGGAGGGAAGAAGGCGATGAAAGAGAATGAGAGAAGATCTATTAAAAAAAAAAAACAACTATCGATATCAAAGTAGGAAATTTAGACTAAATTCCTTAATAGAAAATAAGTCTCGTTGATGATAAAAAATCTAGATTCATTGGATTTGATGTATTGTATGAAGAATGATTGATTGATACTGAAGGATAATTTTGTTTTCTGAATGATAATTTCATTTCTGAAGGATAATTTCATCTTCTGAATGATAATTTCATCTTCTGAATGATAATTTTATCTTCTGAAGGATAATTTTATCTTCTGAAGGATAATTTTGTCTTCTGAAAGATCCTTTCGAAGAATAATTTCTTCTGAAGAATAATTTCTTCTGAAGGATAATTTCCATACTCCTGCTGAAAGATAATTTCCATTCGCTTTCAATAGAAAAGCCAAACGAAAACTTCATCCTACTTCATCATCACCGAGTGCAGAAAAGAACATTTCATTCGATCGATTCTGAATGCCTTGGGATGAGTTTTGAAAACTCACAAAAGGATCTTCGTTCTTCTTCGTCTTCGCATTTGCAAATCCTGATGGTCGTTGGAAAGACGTTGGAAAAGAATAAAATTTGAATGGCTTTTGAATGTTCTCCAGTCTCACGCTCTCTCTCTTTATTGTGTTTGCCTCTCACTCTGTCAGATCTCTCGCTCGCTTGTCAGGCGTCAGAAGTATTCGAAGCAATATCTCAGACTTCAATAGGAAAAAAATGAAGAAAAAAAACAAGAAGTAGAAGTGAAGAAAAAAGAACCAAGAAAGAAGAATAGACCAAGAATAAAAAAAAATCAACATTATAAACAACAACAATACCATTGTCACCAACAACACACATCACCAACAACAACAACACCATCATCAACAACAACATCGCCTTAGACACCAACAACAATAACAACAACATCGAAACTCGAACGACATCGAAAAATATTCCGACATCAAAGTTTTGCATCCATAAAAATGTTTACACGAATCCGCACACAGACACACAAACACATAAACGAATCCACACACAAACACATACAAGAATTCACACATACAAGAATTCACACATACATGAATCCACACATACACTCACAAACACATATACACCTATACAAATACACTCAGCCAGCAAACAACGTCGTATGTGAGTATGAGGAATATGTGTGTGCGTGTGCGTGTATGTGTGTGTTTATATGCACTTGATAGCTCGGCGAGAACCGCTCGAATCCCCTCTTAAGCCGAATCCATCGTCCACCCCGTCTGCCCATCTCGCACCATCTCACTTTGCCACAGGTTAACCGCTGGAACCTCGCGTCGGGCGCCATTTTCTCAAAAGGCAACCAGTCTGATGCCGATGCCACGCCCCTCCCATCCAGCCCGATGCCACGCCCTCCCCTCCAGCCCACCGACGTCGTCGTCATCGTCATCGTCAGCCATCGTCATCAACCGCTGCGCAAAGTCACCGCGAAGGCAGCGAACGCTGCAGTTGGCAGCCCTGACCTATTTCGACTACGACTACGACGCAACTCTGCAGAGTTGTTCTTGTTGTAGTTTCTACTATGGTTCTTGTTGTTGTTGTAGTTTCTACTATGGTTTTTTATTGTTGATTCTACTATGGTTCTTGTTGTTGATTCTACTATAGTTCTTGTTGTTGTTTTTACTATGGTTCTTGTTATTGTTGCTACTATGGTATTTTTTTGTTGTAGTTTCCACTATGGTTCTTGTTGATTTCTTTTTGTTTTTTTTTTTGTTATTCTTTGGTTTTTTTAATTTTTTTGTTTTCGTTCAATCTTTGTTATTTGCCATAGTTGTTCTTTTTGTTATTCTTACTAATGTTGTTGTTACTAATGTTGTTGTTGCTGCTAATGTTGTTGTTACTAATGTTGTTGTTGTTGTTCTTGCCAATGTTGTTGTTTTGAATTTTAAGTTCTAGAACATTCAACATTTGCATTTTGCGCACAAGACTTGCAAATTCGAGTGTGTCTGAGTAAGTGAGTGAGTGAGAAAGAGAGAGAGTGAGAGGGAGCAATAGTGAGTGGATGAGTGAGAGAGAGACAGAGAGAGAGAGAGAGAGATAGTGAGTGTGTATGTCTGAAAGGGAGAAGGGAAAAGATAGAGCGAGCGAGAGATATCAAATAAAAATGCTTGAAAAGTTCCTCGAAATAGTTTCGAACGAAGTGAAACGAACGAACGAACGAACGAACGACGAGAGAACCAAGTGTGAGTTGTTGAAAATATTCCAAAATTTAAATTTAAATTCAAATATTCACAACTTCCGTTTCCGGTTCCTTCGTTTTGTTCGCGAGCACATTTACTCGTACAAACACACACACTCACTTACATAAAAAGGAAGACACGTCAGTTGCCATTTCGCCTTTCGTTTCCGTTTCCTGTTATTACTCCTTGGCGGCAATTAAATACATGTTCCAAAAATACATTTGCCACGAATTTTCAAAAGTCAAGACTATCCTTCTCGCTTCAAACATCGTTCTCTCTTTAAACCTTGTCCTTACTTCAAAACATCGTCCTCGCCTCAAACATCATCATCGTTTCAAACCTCGCCTTCCCATCAAATATCGTCCTAGCTTTAAACCTTGTCCTCCCCCATTCGATGGGAAGCAGGACGATCGGAATTATTATTAAAGCTTTAAGCTTTTAAGAGCTTAGTTTAGGAGAAGGAGAAGAAGGATGAGGAAGATGAAGAAGAAGGAGAACGAGGCGCATCCATCCTGAATCAACTCCCAACTCGTCGAAATTCGCTGCGTCAACAAAACTCCAACCTCCGAACAGGGCGGCAGGGCGCCGTTCTTTTCACACCCCCTTCACTCTTCCCCTCTCTCTCACTCTGTCTACACTTCTCCATTCTCTTCTCCCTTCTCCATCTCTTCTCATCTTCTTCCTGTTGCTCGCGTGTTTCGCGCTGTTATTCAATATTCGTGCTCAAAAGCTGTTTATTTTTCTATTTTTCTACTATATTTTTCGTTCCTCTTTGTTTTACGTTTTCTCTTTATTTTTCAGCATTTTCTTTATTTTTTCTTTATTTTACGTTTTCTTTTTATATTTTCATCGTTTTCATTTTCTTTATTTTTTCTTTGTTCTTCCTTTATATTTCATCGTAATCATTTTCTTTATGTTTTTTTTTTTTTTTTCCTTTATTTTTCAACGTTTTCATTTTCACTTTATTTTTTTCATTGTTTTTGTTTTCTCTTTATTTTTTCTTTGTTTTCTTATGCCAACAAATTTTGTTATAAAATTGCAACTAGATTTACTTTGTTGTTGTTGTTTTTTTTAGTTTATTGTTGTTGCTGCTGCTGAGTTTCCCTTATATCGAATTTCCGCTCGAATTTAACAGCTTAGCGGAAATTAAAAACAAAAAAGCAACAACAGAAAGATAAGTAAGAAAGAACCTCCCCTCGCCCCCCGTTAGATTCGACTCCCCTCCCTTTTGGATCCGGCTCCTTCACCCTCAAATTCTCCTCCCTCCCTCCATCGAACGGAACTGCAACGAACCTGAGCTTAATCCTCCATTAAGCAGAAACGCTTGCATCAATTCCACCAACAGCGAAGTCGGAAACGAGGGGAGGGAAGAGAGAAATAAACGAGGGAAGAGAGAGAGATAAATGAGGGAAAAGAGAGAGATAAACGAGGGAAGAGAGAGAGAGAGATAAATGAGGGAAAAGAGAGAGATAACCGAGGGAAGATAGAAAGAGCGAAACGAGGGAAGATAGAAAGAGCGAAACGAGGGAAGATATAAAGAGAGAAACGTTGGCAGAGTTAGAGAAACGTTGACGAGGTCAGGAAGGATTTCAAGCTACTCTAATGGAACTGGTTAAGAATTCCTTTTGGCTCCGCGCAACTCGACGTCGGTGGGCGAAAGTGAAGTCGACAAAATAAGTAATAAGAAATTTCTTCAAGACACACACAGGGAGCCGTCTTCAAGGAGACTAATTGCTGACATTACCGAGTGAACAAGTTCTGATCTCTGCGCTCATGTGCAAGGTGTTCGGAACTCTTCCTCTCTCCACTATGTTTGGTCTCCTCTCCTCGATCCATCGATCCCACTCTTAGATCCATCGACTCCACTCCTCGATCTATCGTGTCCACTCCTCGAGCCACGTCATCCACCTTCTCCCCCAATCCATCCATCCAATCCATCCATCCATCTATCTATTCATTCATCCATCTATCCATTCATCCATCTATCCATTCATCTATCCAAAGTAACGAAGAAGCTTTAAAAGCTTCGAGCGTCAGCGAAAATTGAGGCGAGTGACTTCCACATGGTGTGGAATTCAATTTCGATGCAAAAAATAAATTTGCAATGCAGACGACGATGAGAAACCGGGGGAAATGGAGCTGTTGGCACTTTTGATTAAATGTCAACTGCAACAATAGCCAAAAACAACAACAACTGAAACAACAATAACAAGAACAACAGCAACA